>JAJPUD010011557.1:15872-45528 GCA_023553655.1 Myrmecobius fasciatus
AAAACTAGTCATCTCACTTTAGAGAAGTAATTTTTTATAAATATATATCCATCCTCATCAAATACCCATTCTCTATTGATCTAAGACTTGGGATTACTGTTAAAACTAGTCTTACTTTAGAGAAGCAGTTTTTTATAAATATACATATGTCCTCATTAAACATCCATTTCTTATTGATCACAAACTGGGGGCAACAGGAAAGTCCTGTCATTTTTATTCAGTGAAGTTCAACTAACAGCACTTACCAGCCACTTGCAAAAAGGTACTAAGAAATTAAGGTACTAAGAAAAAAAGGTACTAAGAAAAGCAGAGCCCTTTTCCTAACAGTCTGGCAGAGAATGCAGGGATGGTGTCAGTGGTCATGCATTTAAGAACTAAATCGAGCAGGACATTCCACAAGACTTTAAATCTGATATAAGCCCCCATGCACCAAAGACTTCTTCAAACCAGTGACCTGGAAAAAGGAGGAGCACCTTATCTTTAGTCTTGTCCTTATACAAACAGCTCTCAAAATACACAATGTCTCCTCAAAGTCTCTGGGATCCAGGCCGACTTTACTTCACCAAATAACTTATCAAAGATATTTCTCTTGAGCCTCTTAGAACCACTTTATTCCTACAGCAGTATCATTATGAAGAAAAAAAGGCAGAAGAGGCAGAGATAATAAAACAAAGAGAAGAAAGCACGAGGTTACAAAGGATCAGCTGAATCAACAAATGGGGCAGGGGACTCAGATCAGAACTCAAATAGGTCCCTCTTTTTCTAACAACCAAGTCTAGTTGGACTTCCCAAAGACAGCAGGAAATATTCCACAAATGCCAGACCACTAGGCAGAGGAAACTAAAGTTACTTCTTTTCTATGCTAACCTAATTCATTCCTTTGGAGGGCAAGAAGTCTGAGTCACTGAAACATCACAAAACCTTCTATGGTTGTCCAACCCTATAAAAATTCAACTAGATATTGATGAAAAAACCTGGCTCAAATGGCCTGAACCATATGAGAGCTGAAGAATGGCTAAAACTCCAGCAAAATCCATGCATCAATCCAAAAGCATTTTATTAAACCTCTCTGACCTCTTCAATCTCAATACTTCAATAGTTCCCCATTATTCTATTATTCCTAGAGTCAAGGATTATATAAGCCCTTCACAACCTGGCCCCAATCTACAGTAAGTGTGTATTACTGAAAACAAGCATTGATAATGATGGTGTAGCACTTAGGAATGTTGTAGTACGAACCCCTGGCCTTGGGAACATAGAAACCCCAACAGTAGAAGAGACCCCACTACTTTTTAAGAAACTCTAAGCCCAGACTTCTGGAGGATAAGCCAGACATCCTTGAAGAATAACTTGCTAGAATACAGATATCAGGTCTAACTCCCTTTTTTTAAACACATTCTCCAAGGCTATGTCACATTATTCCCAATAACTACATTCCTAAGGTGACCCTATCATGGGGGTTTCCTGAAAAAGTACTGGGGGTCTCTACTACTATTCATTCCCATAACCTGAGGATCATTATTACAACATGGCTAAGGGCTTCACCACATCAATATGATTTCATATTTGACAGCAAGAATTAGGCTCATTTTTCTACTGATCTTAGGCTACCTTGGCTGTCCAAAAATGGATTAAACTAGTTTCTCCACTTTGGGTTAATTTGGTTAGCTGAAATACTGGATTTTGTTCCACATGTTTGGGTTTGTTTTTTTTTAATACTGTGGTTTTTAATAATGGATACTCTAAGAAAAAATGCAAAAGTCGTTGCTCTTTAAAGAGCACAATTCAATGAGTGCTAGTTATCAGTGGCTATTAGCATGGAGAAGTCAAGCATCTCAAAGTTCATTCATGCCCACAAGGAAACAGGATCAGACAGTGAGAAATGCCTAAGTGAGTTACCACAAAATCACAAAGCCTTCTATGATTGTGGTACAGAACAAAAAGCAATGTTGATAGGTGACAAACTATTGCCTTAAAACAGCCCAATTAATCCCCAGAAAATGAAAAAAGACCTGCAAGGGAATTCAGCTGTTTGAAGGAATGTTATCCCATTATAGTGTGGTATATAGGTTCCTTGAAAATAGAAGAACAAGGGGCAGCTAGGTGGCTTAGTGGATAGAGCACCAGCCCTGAAGTCAGGAAGACCTGAGTTCAAATTTGGCCTCAGATACTTAACACTTCCTAGCTGTGTGACCTTGGGCAAGTCACTTAACCCCAAATGCCTCAAAAAAAAAAGCAAAAAAAAAAATAGACATATATATATATATATATATATACATAATTGAAAATAGAAGGACAAAGGGGAAAGAATAATAAAAGAATTGCCGTTAATTAATGTATTGAAGAAAAACATTTGTCATAAGCAATACAGTATAAAGATTGGAGTACTAAAAGTTTGGAAAATTGGACAGTACAAACACTTGAGTACTAAAAAATGAGGGGGGGGCGGGAATTGGAGCCTAAAAGTTGTCATAGGCAAGTACAAAGATTGGAGTGCTAACCATTGGGGAAAAAAAGTTATTTTTGCTGATGAAAATCATTTTTTTTTATCCCAGGTTATACCAAAAATCAGTTCTCAGAAGATATTATGGTGAGCCTGTGAGATTTAGGCATCTTCACTGAACTGTAAAATATTCAAAGATAAACAGTAACTTTTGTGTATATGAGGGGATTGAGGAAGAAGTTGGTTTTATTATGTTTTTTACTTCAAGTGAGCCTAGAAATCTTGTCCCCCTTATGAAAATATGGAATCTACTATATTAAGAAGCCAAACTGTTCCAGAACTGCAAAAAATTCCCAAAAAGAGATGGATTTGTACCAGGACACACATCAAGAAATGATGGATGGCTTGGGAACTCACCTCATTTAAATTTCATTTTAAATGGATAGTTCAACTAGGGCATTCTTAATGGACAACATGATTTTCTGATAAATAATGTTTCAAAATCTTTTTAACTCCATGAATGATCAAACAAGTGATTGTGATGAGGTCTTCCTTGGGTTGTGGTTCACAGAGGAATTGATAAAACAATCCCTGAGGCTGGCAGGAAGAAGATGGGGAGAGAGATCACTTAAACTCCACAGTCCCACCCTAAGGCTAAGATGTCCAGTCCAGGTTATGTGGAATCCTGGGACCGCCCACTATGGAATTTCACCTTGCATTGGCCTGTCAGGAATCCCAGCCATGTCCCTGAGGTTAAACTTTCCCTATTAAATCTACACATGGGCCACCCCATGGCAGCCGCCCTCCTTTGGGTCAGCCCTACATGGCACTGTGTCTTTCTCCTTACTCCTCCTGCCCCCCTTCTGGTAAGGTAAGGTAAGGCCCCAACCTCATGGGCTGCTCCCTTTCTCCTGTTAAATGTCAAGTTTTACTGGGGAATTTGCCCTTTTCATCATTAATCATTAAAACCTCTCTCTATGCTCTTTTCTATGGTAGTATCATATAAAATATTATATAAAATATTTTAAAATCCTATAAAATATCAAAAGAAAATTTATGGTAAAATAATAAAATATTTCATATTTACCATTCTTGGTGTCTATTGTATCCCTTCATTTTGTCTGTAACTCCCTTCCCCTAAATAAACCTAAAGAGAACGATCATTGTCAATTCTTCACATGAGCAATCCCCAACTACCATCAGTTAATGTCTGTATCAATTGACGGAAAAGGTGTTTTGTATTTTTTAAGATGTAAAAAGTTGCAAGGTTTTTTGTTAAAAAAAAAAAAGAAAGAAAAAAGAAAAAAGAAAAATTTTCCCTGTTAATAAGAATACCAACTAATCTTTCCATCCTTATATATTACTCTCCCTTTTTGCACTCTATAGACCAGCCAACCTGACATTTTCTTGTCATTTCTCACACATACTCAGATCATCTCCTGGCTCCATGCTTTTTTATCTCTCCATGGCTGGAATGAACTCCCAAGTCACCTCTGTCTCCCAGAAACTAGGTTCCTTCAAAATTGCTCAAGAAACATCTTCTACAAGTCTTTCCTGACCACCCTCACCCCACCCACAACACTGACCTTCTCCCCTTACTTTATAGACTTATTTACACACATTTTTTTCTCCCTGGCAGAATATAAGCTATTTGAGCAAGGTATGACTTTCATTTTTGTCATTATTTCCCCAATGTCTAGCACAATTCCAGCACACAAAAGGCATTTAATAAATTCTAGTTAAGTATGCAGTAATCTGACTTTTGGGGAACACTTTATAGGAAAGCAAAGGTGTTTGGATTAATTAAACAAGCATAGGAGACCAATTTTTTGTTTGATATATTTTTCCCTTTGTCTTAAAGGAGGCACTTGCACAATGGTTAGCAGAAAACACTCTCTCTGCCTCCCTGTTTCCCTCTCAGTTTATCTCTTCCTATCCCTCTCTCCCTCATCTTTTTCCCTTCCTTCTTCCTTCCCTCTTTCCCCTCCTCCCTCCCCCTCTATCTTTCTCCCCCCTCCTTCTTTCCTCCTCTCTCCATCTCTTCCTTCCTTTTTCCCTGTCTCTCTCTTGATAAGATAGCACTCCTTACATCCACTACCTAATTCCTAAGTTATTGGGAGGAGAGTCCCTTCTAAATGGTAAAGCCCGGCCTAATTCTTACTTTTATCACCTCCTGGGGAGGGCTGCAGGAGTAATGGGCAGAGTCACCAACTGTGACAAGTGCCTTGGACGAGTGGCCACAGCTGGGGATTAAAAAACAGGCTTCATCTTTCAGCCACATCTGCACCCAGGGATTATGTCCCAGACAGCCTGTGCTAACTTTAGTCACCAAGAGAAATGAGATATATCCATATGTTTTCTACTTGACTGAAAACGACATATGGAATAAGTCCGGGTCTTGACGCTGGCAAAGTGGGGCCAGGAGCCAGAAGTCCTAAAATCCTGAGCTTTGGGGACAGTTTGAAGGAAGCAGGGATGGCAGAGACTCTGGGCCTGGAGAGGGACAGGGGGTATTTTCTGGAGGCTGGCCCACAGTGACCGTGTATTTCTTTGTAGCTCCAAAGGGCTGAACCAGGCCAAGGAGGTTCCCCAGAAGGAGACATCTCTGACAAGGGGAGCAGGACAAAGGAAGGTTGCCTGGGGAGTTCAAACAGTCTTTCAATCTCAGGCTGATCATATCTGGAGGACTCCAGCCCCAATGTGTTACAGGTGAGGTGAAAGGGAGCGGATACAAAGAGAAAAACAAGTCCTGTCTTCAAAGAGAGACTATTCCCTTGGGAGATGAGGGGGAAAAGAACATGTACACAGAAGAGTCAGTACCAAAAATAAAAATAAAATACATATATGCACTGCACACACACACATACACATATATCTGTACATACATACACACAAATGTGATTTTTAGGGGGAAAACAACCAGAATTATCAAAGGTTTCTTATAAGAAACAGGATTTGAGCTAAGCCTTAAAGGAAACGAAGGTTTTCAAGTAAGAGAACAAACATTCCAAAGGTTACAAGGGGGACAGTTGTGGATTCACCGAGATGGAAGGTGGAATGTTTCATAAAAGGAGCAACAAGTGAGCCAGTTTGAGCGAAGAATAGTGTATGTATGAGGAAGGGAAATGTATAATCAGTCTGGAAAAGTGGACTGGGGCTAGACTGTGAAATACTCTAAGTGCCATGCAATGATTTTTTACTTAATCCCACAAGCAGTAGGGAGCCACTGAAACTTCTTGAAGCAGGGAGTAGCATTGTCAGGTTTGTCTGTCTGGAATATCCATTTGGCAACTGTCTGGAGGATGAAATACAAAATGAGAGATGTTGGCTGCAAGGAAAACAATTAAGAAGCTATTGCAATAGTCCAGGCAAGAAGCCATGAAGGCCTGAATGAGGGCAGTGGGGATGAGAATAAAGAAATTGGATGTGGAAGACTGTTATAGAGACAGAATTGCAATATAGGGAATAGGTAACAATGAAAAATCGAAGATGACCTTCTAGGTACAAACTTGGGCCATGCAAGAATAGAGGTAAAACAACCCTTGAAAGAAATGGGGAATTTAGGAAGCACTGTGGGTTTGGGAGGGGGAAGGCAGGGAAGAGTTCCATTCTGTATAGATAACCATGTTAGGCTAAGGTCCCTTGTAGCCAATAGACTATAGGATTCTATATCCAAGTATAATACTGTTATCAGTTCTGACACAACCTTATCAGTTAGGGTACAAGTTTTTGAGTGCTCTTAAAGCAATAGGATTAAAAGATTTTCAATATTCTGCTTTCCCTCTCTGGGATATATCAAGAAAATGGACAAAATTAACTTTTTACTCACATGGTAACCAAATCCATGACACTAATCTTACTGTCTGTCATTCTCCTCCAGCAAGCTGAGCTAACTGACCACAAGGTCTAATATTAGCCTAATGCTGGCTATTGGCCAAAGGCCAATTCAAAATTGGTAATTCAAATTGGTACCATTCAAAAAATGGCCAATTCAGAAGGTATATTTCAGATATTTGGTTATTCTGAAAAGATTTAGCCTTGCTTATTATTCTACATAACACACGTGAAGCACTCTGAAAATCTATGTACTATGTAAATGCCAGTTATTATTATAAATGCTCATATGAAAAGGATAAGCTTTCTCATGGGGTGTGAAATTCAAACATACTTTAGAAATGCAAACATTTTATTTATCCATCAAGTTTAATCAAGGTAAAAAGTTACTCTTAAGTGCTTATTTCTGATAACAAAACCAATAAGTTTTTTTGAAGTTCTGAAATTATATTTTGAACTTTAACAACTTTACAGAAACAGGTCCTAATGGACATTAAGGTGTAACTATTTGTATTCCACTGAATTTTCTCCTGACCTTTAATGCAAGTGCATCTTTTCCAAAAGTGAGAAAAGTATGGGCACAGTAGTTTCCCAACTTTTAAAAATCTGACATTTTATGTATACACCTCCCAAAGTACTCCATATATGGTCATATTGACTAATAAGATAGTATAACATTCAATTAAAAAAATCCAAAAAGTAGACACCAGCACAATTTGTAACTTTGCTCCTGAGAGGTAATACTAAAGCCTAATTAAAAGAAAATTCATCTTCCTTACTCCTCTAGGAGGCAAAGCACTTGAGTTGACCATAACTTTCAGATCCTGAACCATGTGGAGATCTATAAGTTTAAGGTGCCACTAGAGCTTCAAGGAGGAATGATTCCCAAGAAAACAACCTCCCTCCACGTCTTACCCCTACCATACGCCTGTCTTTTTGAGCCTGAAACTTAATGGAGAGATCTTCCCCAAGCTCAAAGGAAATCCCAATGCCCCTTTGCAGGACATCAAGCTCCTCAGGCTTTTCTCCTTTTTACATGACTGCCTGCCTTTGAAGCACTACACTCCCATCTTTTAAAGTGGCTTCAAAAAGATTAGACTCGGCTATGAATGATCTAACTGCCTGTACTTCCATAGCAGGAGGAGTGCAAAGGAAAGCAAAGACAGTCGTCTGAGGGGTCTGCCTGGCTCAGCCCGGACTGACAGAGAGGGGCGTTTGCCCTTGGGGATCACAAAATTATCCGCTTCCCCAAACTTTTTTACAATCTAAAAATGCTCAATTAAACCCAAAAGAATCCTTCCTTCCACCAACACAAAACAAAAATAAACCCTCAACCCGCTTAGCCCTAGAGCAGCTTCCTAAGAACAGTCACTCTTTATTCCTAGTTAACTCCAGCCTCCAAGATGAAATCTTTGGATTCTCCTTAAGTTCCTCCCTAGGACTGTCCTCAGTTGTTTTTACGAAAGGGGAAAAAGGATCATAAAACACAGAATTCACCGAAGCACCAAGCTGCAGTTACCTCCGTCACCAGACAGTGGGTCCAGCACCCTGCCACAAACAGGAGAAGCATTCTCCCATTGCGTGGGCTCACAAACTTTTCTCCTCCTTCAGGGCTCTTTCTCAGGGGCTGCTGCAGGAGCTGACACTGGCCAAGGACTCCCTCCTGACATTTTCCCAGAATGCCACAGGATCCCTCAGGGGCCTAGGGATAAGAACTTGAAAGCAGTGGAATCAGGACCCACCCCTCCGCCCATTCTCCCCCCCCCCCCCTTGCAACCTCCTTTTTTGAACAACTTCCCTCAGAGAGACCTGGTTCAAATGTCTAAATGGTGGTGAAGTCACACATGACCTCACAAGCATTCAGATTAACCATTTGGAGCCTGGCCCAGACCCTTAAGAGGGTGGAGCAAGGGGGGAGAAGGGAATAGAATAGGGAATAGAAGGACTGCTTTAGACTGGCTGGGTCCTGGCTGTTAAGGGAGGGGGGAGAAGGGAGTTGATAAACTACTTCCCAAGGAGAAATTAATTAATAGTTTTATCATTTGGAAATTTCAATTTTTTTATTTGAATAAAGGCTCCTTGCACTGAAAATAAATGATTGTAAAAAAAAAAAAAAATAGACCTGATTTATTTTATTGTAATCACAGGGAGATCAGTTGGGGCAATTCTAAAGCCTTAGTAATTTGCAAATGATAATTTGTTTAGATAAATCTGAACCAGGCAGGAACACACCCCCTCCCCCATACATATTCACACCTCCCTTTCCCTTCCCCTCTCCCCAAAGAAACTAAAAATCCGAGGAACTGAGACAAGCAGACCTAACTAATGGATAACAGAGGCAGATTCAGGGCACCAGAGAGAAATTGTGTATTTCAGCCTTGTTGGTCTTCCCCTTCCCTTTCCCTAGGTGTCTGGGCCGCAATTTTATTGAGAAGAAGAATTTAAAGTAACAAGGGGGTAAAGGCATCTTAAAAAAAAAAAAAAAAAGTAGAAACTAATTCAGAGTGAACTTCCATTAGTCCCTGAAACTAAGATTTGCAACATTTCATGTAATGTATTCTATACAGGGACTTCCTCCTCCAATAGCATTAAAAGTAAATTATTTTTGTTATTACTATTATTAATTCAGCTACATAATGGCTTATCTATCAATTGTCTAACAAAGCACCTGTTCATAATCTAAAAGGATTAGTTAGAGCTGCTGCTGCAAGCAGCTATGAATCTCGCTACAATCCCAGCAGCTGCTCCAAACCCCACCCCCCACCTGTTCTAAAGAATGAACTTGAGTAATGGTTCTATAATTATAATTGTCCACCAGCTCTCATCTTCCTCTTGCTAAAATGGAGAGGGGGCCAGCCTTGGGAGGACCTAAGCCCTACCTTGACCACCATGGCTGATTTGTGGGATCATGGACAAGAGCCCAAGCCCAATTTTAAGTTATAGATCATCACTATGTTAGTGTGGAGAATTCTGGAGTTTTCCCAAACCATATTTATTTTTGCAGATGAGACTGTTTCCAGAAAGCGGGATTCAAATCCAGATGATTTGTTCCAAATACTCATTTGTTTCTACTATACCGCAGAAGGTGACCTTCCCACTACAGTGACTGCACCTGTACCAGGTTGGCAGAACACCCAGGGTTAGTTCAGGGCAGGTGGTCCAGGATGGCTTCTCAGGATAGTATCCACAATAATTAACTCAATTTTATTGCTAAATTTTCCTAGGGTGCTTCTTCTTACATGCTTTCCATCTTGTACTTACTGGAGCATAGTTTGGGGTTTGTTTGTTTTCCCCCCTACACACACGGCTCTGGGCACCCTCTCTAAGGCAGCCTCCCAACACACAGGGCCAGGAGATGAGTTAACACAATCCCCATTTCCCAACACCACCATTGCTATATCACATCAATCAATCACAAGTTTAAGGCACTGGTGGATACAAAGACAATTCCTGTCTTTAAGGAGGGCAACTTAAATTCTTCTTAGTATAAGTAGGAAAACAAAAGATACATCTTTTTATTGGGGAGCACAGAGTAACACATAATGTACACAGAAAACTCTACATATCATTTACATAAATACAAAACATATGAACCGTAAGGGAATTTCTATAGGGAAGGCACCAGCTTCTGGGGATGGGAGAATTGGGAAATCTTTCCTCAGGAGATAGTGATCCAGTTTGGTTTAGAAGAAAATAAGCAATTCTAAGAGTCAGAAATAAAGAGAGTGCATTCCAGACATAAGGTATCAGAGCCTGTACAAGGGAGAAAGGAAATAAAGTTTTTTTTCGTGAAGATTAATTCAAGGCAGCCAGGTTGAATGGGCCACAGTGTATGGAAAGGGGATTAATGTGTAATAAATCTGGAAAGGTAGCCTGGGCCAGTTTTAAAGGGCTCCTATCCAGATTCCTATTTTCTTTCAATACTGTGGATCTCCATATCACCCTCTCACAATATGTTCAATACTTAATTCAGCCTTCTTTTCCACCCTAACTTCTTCCGTCTTTAAATACCCTGGATTCTGCGTTCCTTAGTCTCCCCAATTTTCATGTGCCTCCAAACTACTTCAATCGTGTATAAGTGTGATCCCTTTAGGACACCTTCCTGAATGCCCAACTAAATATTCACCAATGTCCAGAATTCTTAGCTGGGGATCTGAATGAATGCATTATCTACGTCATTAGAAAACACTCAAGTCTTTCATTTTTTCTTTTTCTTTTTCTCTTTCTTTTTTTTTTTTTTTTTGGCTGAGGCAATTGGGGTTAAGTGACTTGCCCAGGGTCACACAGCCAGGAAGTGTTAAGTGTCTGAGGCCTCAGAGAACTCAGGTCCTCCTGACTTCAGGGCAGGTGCTCTATCCACTGTGCCACCTAGCTGCCCTTCAATCTTTCATTTTAAGGGAACCCAGGACCCCATGCCTTTTGCAGGGAGAGAATGGAAAGGGGTACTGGACAATCCCAAAGGCAACTCAAGCCCAATCCTTGCACCAGAAGATGCTATTAAAGCAAAGGTCAGGTTAAGCAATGATCATCCAACATCACAGTATAGAGAGAATAGCATGGGGGACAAACCTACTGCTGGTGGGAATTGGGGGGGGGAGGTCATTAAAAACCTTTAAGGAAAGATTATTTTATAGGAGTAGCAAGAAGGCCATATCCAGGAAGGTGAGACTGGAGTAGAGTGCTGGGAAGGCAAATAAGTCTAGGAGAAAAATATCAAAGCATTTTAGAATTACAAAGGGTATTTAGTCCCACCAGTACCTAGATCACAAATGCGAGAGACAACACGGCCAACAAATGGTCACCCACCTGCCAGTGACCTGGCAGCCCACTCCATCTCAATCTCCCCATTCTATAGTCAGACAGCTGTAACTGATTTCCTTATCTAAGACCATTTCTACAGCTGCTATTCAAAATCTATAGCAACTGTGCTAATACCATCTAACAGATGCAGACTGGTCTTCTGGAGAACTTTCACACTTAGCAATGCCCCTGTC
The DNA here is from genome assembly GCA_023553655.1 of Myrmecobius fasciatus. Classification (NCBI taxonomy): domain Eukaryota; kingdom Metazoa; phylum Chordata; class Mammalia; order Dasyuromorphia; family Myrmecobiidae; genus Myrmecobius; species Myrmecobius fasciatus. Next base: position 27,144 of record JAJPUD010011557.1, read on the forward strand.
CTCCTCCTACATCCCTGTTCAACTGCCCTGAGAATTTAGCCTTTCTTACAGGTTCAGTCCTGGAGGTGGAGAGAAAAAGACCTGAACCTCAGCCACTTATTAGCTGTGTGAAGTAATTTCTCTCTGCATCAGTTTCCTCATGTGTAAAATAGACATAACCCATCTCCCAGGGTTGTTGTGAGCATCAACCAAATAAAGTAATAAGCTTTGTAAAAGCTCTCCATAAATAATATAATTGTTGTCATTATTAACAATCATTATTACACTTATACTACAACTCTTCTGATTAGAGCCTGCTTAAGTGTTAAAGACCTAAGCCCTTTAACAGGAAGGAATACATCTGGAAAGGCAGACTGGCACCAGTTTTAAACCTGTAGATACTGATAGGGGTTGAAGAGAAAGGAGAGAGATCTAAGAGTTATTGAATCCCCTTCCCATTTCTCCCCATTATATCCTCATTTCCCATTTCCCAGAGTAAGCAGTGTCTTCTTGGCGGGCATTCCTTCTTGGATTTTATCTCTCTCCTTAATCTTATCCAACTTGACTTCCTGTCTCCATTAAATGTAAACCCACACCTATTTTATTTCTCTTCCCCTTTAGATACTTGCTTCTCAATACTCTCCTCCCAAATGGTCTTAGATAAAACCTTCAACATCCCCACTGGGTACATCTTTATCCTTTGCTCTTCCTCCTTCTCATATTACATATGCATGCAAGTATATATAGAGTATGTATACATATATACACATATATGTGTATGTGTATGTGTGTGTATATATATGTATATATATATATATATATATAGGGATGTATATGTGCATGTGTGACAGACATTGGTATAGATTATATATTCTACACATATTTATAGAATATTTACATATATGTGCATGAAATGTATACATATATGGTATGTCTATAGTGCATTTTTCACACATGCATTTATAATACATAATATAGATATATAATGTATGTATATGTATATAAGCTTATATTATATATGTGCATATTGTATATTCTACACATGCATGCATATGTGTTGTGTATACATGGACACATGAATACAACATATATGTGTAGTTTCTGTGCATAAATGTTGCATATTGCATTGTATACTGGTTGCATAGTGTGTATCATACATATGTATATTCTATAAACATGCATGCATATATACTGCATATATATGGACATGTGCATAGTCTGTATAGTTTTGTGCATGCATGTTGCATATTATATTGTACACAGGTGTGCATAGAGTGCATCATGCATATAATGTAGTAATAGTCTGTGTGCATGAATGTTGCATATTATACACAGGTATGCATGGCACATATGCATATAATGTATATTCTACAAACACACATGCATATATACTGTGTGTACATGCACATGTGCATACAGTATGTGTGTAGTCTGTGCATAAATAAATGTTGCATATTATACACAGGAGTGCATAGCATGTATCATGCATATAATATATATTCTGCAAACATGCATGCATATATTCATATGTCCTTGGCTGTTGCACTGTGTGTGCATTGTGTAGAGTATCTCACACCTATGCCTGCAATATGCCATGTGTGCATGGACACGCACATGTGAGAATATGCACACTTTATATGCCATAGCTCAAAGAAGTTTGCTCCCAACTGTATAAGGACACAACCCAAACTTCTCTATTAATGAACCAGTGCAGTCCAAGCTTACATCATGGAATTCCATCACTAAGGCACTACCTCATGCTCAATGTCTCATCCACCTACTCAAGCTAGCTTCCTTCAATCATGGCTGGCAATGCCATTAGGTCATCGACAGCCCAGACCAGAATGCTCTACATCCAGTCTGTTATTAAATTCTACTTCCAGATCCCTCAAATTTCCTAGATCTAAGGGACTAACACTTTGGCAAATATCCAGGGCCTATTCATCTCAACTCGATTATTGCAGCAAATTACTTGCATGAACAAGGCCACATGAGCCAAGAGAGAATACAAGAGGCAGAAATTATACCAGAAGGAGGAAGAGAAGGTGTTCATGGAGAAAGCAGTTGAAGAAAATTCCTGGGTTTTAGGTGATTTTTTTCCCCCTGAGGTAATTTGGGTTAAGTGACTTTTCTCGGGTCACACAGCTAATAAGTGTGGGCAAGTTTGAACTCAGGTCCTCCTGACTTCAGGGCTGGTGCTTTATCCACTGCACCCCCTAGTGGTCACTTAGGTGAACTTTCAAGGAAGATTTTTATACACTAGACAGGTACAGGTGGAACAGATGGCCAAGACTGTGGCAGCCAGCAAGCATTGACTCTCAGGAGCCATCTGCTCCACTTTCACTGAGAGTATTCACCTGGGAAATCCCCAAATGCTACATTTACTACCCTATCATTGCATGGGTGTGAGCAAAGAGTTAACTGACTAGGACAATCCATAAGGATTAGGAAATAGGAAGTCAGTGTTTATCTGGCAATGGCCAGAGTATAACTGAGAATAAAATATTATCATTTAGGCAGAGAGTACAGGGAAAAGCAGTGGATTTAAATGATAACCTTACCTGGGTGAGGCAGCTAGGTGGATAGAATGCTACACTTGGCAATCAGAAAATTTCATGGTATTTTTTCAAATCCTGCCTCAGACACTTAATAGCTACAGACCCTGAACAAGCTTCCCTGAACCTCAGTTTCCCCATCTGTAAAAAGATAATAGGAGCACATACTTTGCAACAGTTACTGAAAGGATCAAATGAAATAACATATTTACTTTTCAAACCTTATTATTCTAAGCAGTCAGTTTCTTCAACTGCAAAATGAGAATCTATCAAGTTTCTACTAATTCTAAATTCTGTGCCCTTAGAAGTGATCTGTACATAGCAAGCATTCAAGAAATGCTTGAACTGAATTCTCATTAGCAATTATGAAAAAAAGCCAAAATGAATCCCCTTCGCACCTAAACAAGAGTCTGGTCATATGTGCTGAGCATAATGACCAAGGCGGGAGCTTTAGTTATTCATAACCCACAGAGGGAAAATCAGAAGCAAAAGAAGTTTACACCTAGATCCATGCTGAAGTATGGAAGCATCTTAGCAGTAGCTAATGATGTATTTGTGCCAAAGCACCTGGGCCCAAATCCCTGCTCAGTTACCTGCTAACTAGGAGACAACAGACAGCTAACAACAGGTAAGTCGCCTCTCTAGGTCTCAGTTCCTTCAGGTGTAAAATGAGTTGGCTCAACTGAACGATCCCCAAGCTTTCTTCCACTTCTAATGCTCTGATTCTATTTCGGATTGGGATAAGGCCAATAAGCAGCTGGGGAGCAAAGGAGATAGAGCCCTGAGCCTGAGTCAGGGAAACCCGAGTTCAAATCTGGCCCCAGACACTTATTAGTTGTGGGAAGTCACTTAACCCCCTATTTGGCTCAGTTTCTTCAACTGCAAAATTATCTGGAGAAGGAAATGGCAAGTCACTCCTATATCTGCCAAGAAAACCCCAAATGGGATCATGGAGAGTAGGACACAACTCAACAAAACAAGAATAATAAAACACATTTACCACTTCAGAAAACTACTTCTGACACTCAAGAATATGAACAATTTTCTCCTGCTGTTTCAAACTGGACCTCAGCTGACAGGAAAAGGCTTGGCTTATACATATATAAGTATATAAACACCTAAACATTTTATTATTTCTAGGATCTGAGCTTCCCTGCTGTGATGTAGCTGCTATCAATACTGACCACAGACCTTCTATGCCTTAGAAAATAGTCTTCATAAATAAGTATGATAAAACAACAAAGTAACTATTTTTTTTAAATCGTCTAACAGTCAGTTCCTCTGGTGAGGAATCTTTATGAATTTTTCTAGGTTGGTCTTTGATTAATAGTTACTAGCAGATATTCAACATATTTCCAAGCTTGGTTGGATCTGCCGGAGCTTATATACTCCATTGATTTAAGATGAATCTTCATCTTAAATCTTCCCAATAAAGGCTATCAGCAGTATTGCCTCCTCCATCTCCTCAATGTAGGTGGGAAAATCAGCCACAATACTTTAAAAAAAAAAAACTAAACTGATTGTCCTGAAACAGACTGTACATGAAACAAGCTTACTAAGTATCCTACAGAGGGAATCCTCTTGGGTTATTTGAAGACTCACCAAAACAATCCCTGATTCACTGTTAATTGCACCAGAAAGAAAAAGCAGCAATGTCCAAGATTCTTCAGCCACAAAACCCATACATCTTAAGAAATTTTTTAACCTCTGCAATCACAGGATTCATTTCCCAAAACCACATCAACTCTAGAAATGATAGCCACTACGGGAATCCCAGTACCAGCTACCTTCTGGAACAGTCAATGGTCTTGAAATAAATCCAGATTCCCTGAAACAAAGTACAATGTTTTAGAGTTAAGCCAAAGGTAGAGTAACAGGCTGCAAAAAACCTCTGGCTGGAGGGCACGTTTTGTACTAAGGGGAATAATATCTCATTTTCCTAGCACTTTGTAGCCTACAAAAAGCTCTCACCAACAACTCTGAGCTGGGTACTACAAATAATATTATCTCCATGTTTCAGAGGAGGATACTGAGGCTCAGGAAGATGAAAACCCAGCTGGGGCCAATAACTGTCAATGCCATGATTTAAAAAACTCAATATCTTTTATGGGACATCATAAAAAAACCATATAATTAAGCTGTGTGCTATAGGCTGTAAATGATTTGTTTTAGGGTTGTAGTCTTTGGCTACTATTTCATACTCTCTTCCTTCAAACACTTTCCAAGCTTTGATTGTCAAATCAACTTCAATATGCTGAATAACAAATATTCATCTCCAATCCTGACATCTCCATGGAATTCCAAGTCTACTTTTCCACCAGCCATTGGGCACCTGAATGTCCTGCTGACTGCACAAACTCAGCATGTCTCCAAATGAATTCAAAAATAGCCCTACAAGAGCAACTCCCATGGCAACATCCCTGCTTCTGACAATGGTACATGCTCCCATTGGATTCAAAAGCACTTTCTTTTCTCTTTCTCCAGTTTTAGGCAATCAGACTTAAAATCCAGGCAATTCTTCCTTCTATGTCTTCTCCCAGATCTATTCTTTTCCTTTTTAATTTCACCATGTCTAAAATCTCAGAGCAGGACTATTCCTAATCAGAGACAATGAATATTTCTGTGTGAGAATGTCATGATGAAACTTACATTTTTCAGAAGAAAGTTAATCTTGGGGCAGCTAGATGGCACAATGGATAGAGCACCAGCCCTGAAGTCAGGAGGACCTGAGTTCAAATATGATCTCAGACACTTAACATTCCCTAGCTATGTGACCCTGGGCAAGTCACTTCTGGGCAAGCCTCAGAAAAAAAAAAAAAAAAGAAAAGAAAAAAAAAGTTAGTCTTCCTTCTACTTAAATTCAATATAGTTCCAAGGCATCCCTATCAATGGAACATGAGCTTCAGCATTTTGAAATAGCTTTTAATAAATAGAAGTATTCATATACTTATTTTACATATACATATATACACATATTTATGCTGAATCGTAGCCATCTCTGGGAGAAGGGACAGGAGATAGAAAAAAAGAAAGTTACATGATCACTCTATTATATAAATATATCAAGTTGTGCATAACAGATTTGCAGTTTCATGTACAATCATCTTTTTTTTCCTATTCTACTAAATTATGGAAATGCTTGCTTTATTTAATTTCAGGATAAAATAAATTAAAACTTAAAAATGAAATAGTTTCAAGAATAGGGTAGTATATACTCTTCAGACCTCAGTTTCTTCCTTTATAAAACAATAGCTTGGATTTTAAGTACCCTGCCAGCCTTTGATTTATGATCCTATGACGTAAAGTAAGGAAGCATTTATTAAGTGCTTATTATTTGCAAAGTAAGATATGGTAAGTGCTAGAGATACAAATAGAAAAAAGATAATCCTGTTCAAGGAGTTTTCAGTATAATCAAGGGGACAATACATAAAGGTTTCAGCAGCAAATCAGATGGAAAAGTGCCATGATCCACTGGAGATATATATTTAAATGTGTGTATATATATATATATATATATATATATATATATGTGTGTGTGTGTGTGTATGTATATTGTGTACATATATACATGTGTGTACTTGCATATGTATACATATGGTAACTATGTGTCCACATATACACTGCACAGGTGCATATATGTACAAACCCACACTCAACACATATCTTTAGGTTAAGAATTTCTGGTTTAGAAAAACTATCAAAATAATATGTATATATGTTGTATGTCTCATGTTATACATATGAATATATACATATATACATATACTTATATACACATTCATATATGTACATATATATCACAAGACATGTGTAGAATATTAAACACACATCCACAATAGGACAACCCTATTTTTACATCAATATAGACAATTATGGAGGGAAATTAGATTGATTTATAGACAGTTCACCCTTCCTTCCCTCTTTTTTTTTCTTCTTTCCTTCATTCCTCCCTTTCTCTCTTCCTCAATATTTTAGGAGCTCTTGGGCTAGATTTCTTTCTTAAGGACTGTCCCTTAAACTAAAGTCACTCTAGCTCTCATTAATTGGCCAACAAAAGGTCTCAGCTCAAGTCTACTTGCCCTTTGTTTTAGCTTTGTTTAGACCAGAATCCTGATAAATAGCAATGGTTCTGTTTTGGTCATAAATTCTGAGGGTCTTCCCTTCCCAAGTGGATTACCATTTTTTTGTTTGTTTGTTTCTTTTGATTAAATAAAAAAGGCCATTCTGTGCCGCATTTCTTTTTTACCTCACCTTAATCACTGAATAGGTATAGTATCAATCAAATTGGCACCCACTGAAGACCTTAGCTTAAAAAGGCCATGGTCCTCCATTTCATCCAGGGCATCCTGATCTACATTTGGCTGCTGGACCCAAATGGGCTCTGAAGCAGAAAGTGAGGCAGGTGACCTTGCACAGCCCTTCTTTCTCCCTCCCTCAAATCTAACTCATTTGCACATCATGGCATTACCTCTCTGATATCATGGTCATCTTCAAGAACAAAGGGCAAAGAAGAACATAACTGGGAGTAATGAAGAGAAATCTGGTCCTGGGATCAGTATGACCACACACACACACACACACACACACACACACACACACACACCAGCTACTGGACCAAGCCATATGTGTGTGTGTATGTGTGTGTATGTGTGTATATATATATATACACATATATATATGTGTGTGTGTGTGTGTATGTGTATATATATATATATATATATATATATATATATGTATGTATGTACATATCAACTAGTAAGCATGGACCAAGTCATTTAACCTGGGTTAGAGGCAACTGTCTAAGACATGTTGCCAAGGAGTAGCCCATCTACATTGGTGTAGGTGAAATTACAAAGTTTTGTCACCGATGAAATCACAGGTCCAAACAAGTAGGAAAGAGCACCAAATTTGCAGTCACAGGGTCCTGGTTTCAAACTCTGCCTCCAACCCCATCTTTATGACTTCACATAAGATGCCATCAATCATTTAAGTTCCCACTACAGACTGATCATTGGGAATCCAAAGCAAAACTGAAAACAGTCCTCTCTGGGATCCCTGGGCCTCAGGGCCATCACATGGATGGCTTTTGGATCTATTATCACCTTAAATGATGAGAAAGCAGAGAGATGTAGAGAAGAGAGGAGAAACAGAGATGAGGGAGACAGCAGGGGGAAGAGAGATGAAGGCTCAAAGGAAAAAAAAAAAAACAGGGAAGAGAGAAAGAGCATAGGGGAGAGATGGGGAAAGACAGACACAGAGACAATGAACTAAGTCCTAAGAGGCTCATGCTCCTCAGCCAGAGGGGTTCTCAGGGACTGTCTTCCAGGTGATCCAAGTTTATGACTGTATGTATAGGTGAAGGGCTCATTGAAGAAGTCACTCACTAATCCTTGAGGTAGCAGGCAGGGTGGACTAGGTGAGAAAAGCCTTGAACTGGGAAGACCAGGTTGGACTCCGGTTAAAAATCTGAAGTGAGCAAAAAGCATCTGCCATAAGGAAAGTCAGAGAATTCTGAGAAATGTCCATCCGTGCCCACAGAAGGAAACAGGCCAATGAAAATGTACCACAGAGATTCTAGGAGAGAGGGACAGCCATTGAATTTGAGGCATGGTAGAAATATCCAGCAATAAATATGATTCTGACACTGGGCACAGAGACTACCCGGTCTACTTCCTAATTCCAAAGAAAATTTGAGGTCTTGCATGGTCTAATAATACTTAACTATGGATTTGTACAAATTCATTGAAAGAAAACAAGCCCATTTTCTGAAACTATCCGCGGAGAATGTGTTCAATTTTTTTCATAATCTGGACCAAAGAAACTTTTAACTACTTATTTTTTTCAACTTGTCATTTACATAATTCCTATTAGAGAGACAAAGCCAGAAAATGAACAGAACAGAGCCTGAGCCTGAGCCAGAGTCTAATGGGCAGAAAAGGGGAGGGAGGTATTCTAAGGTCCAGTATTCTACTTAGGAAAGTTTAAAAACAAAAAAAGGCAAAAGGAAGAAAAGCAAAAATCATCAAATTCAGAGTAAACTGAGGATTTAAGCACTTTCCCTATATGTATCCAGATAAAATGTGTATTTTTATGCCAGACTCTCCATATCTTTATGCTATCAGAAAGGAAAACAGAAAGCTCAAAAATGCAGTAATCTACCAATCTAAAAAGACATACACAAACACACACACACAAAACGCACAAAGTATCCTACTTTCGTTACAGAAAATCAAAATGCACACAAGCTATTCTTTCACTAAAGGCACAGCCCGTCTTCCCCTAGCTTTTATAATCCACACCTTAATACCAATCATTTGCAATTTTGTCTGTAGTCACAATGAAAAACATTTGTGCTCCTTGTGTCAAAACTTACTGAATAGAGTCCTGGCCATCAGCTGACAGGTCGGCAGGAGGGAAGCAACCAGACAAAAAGGAACCCATGGGAATAGAGAGCACTGTAATCTCTAATTATCCTTTCCAATTTTGAGGCCATGTGACTGGCCTGGACATCGCACCACTGACCCCCTGTGAGCCAGAGTGCCTCGTGGCTGTACCACAACGGGAGATGCTCCCCTTCGGCTCATTCATTAAAATATTGTATTACATTATCACGGTGCATTACTTCCTGGCTGATCATTTCTGCTCTCTGGTCAACATAAACTCTTCCGATCAGTCAAAGCACCTGGGACAATTTAACCATTCATTTCCAGAATCAATTTGGGATTTTATAAGAAGTTGTTTCCCCTGCTGCAGAAAATTTTTGATCCATATTTTCTCCTGTTAAGTACTAAGCCTCTTATTGGTATCTCACACTTGGGTGCCTTACTTTAAAAGCTGCTTTTGATCACTTAGGACCTTTAAAATATTAAATTTTTGTTTAGAGAGCAGGAAGAGGTAGAGGAGAAAGGGAATGCAGAAATATTCTCACTCAGGCAAGCACAGGATAACTAAACTGCAGGCTTAGCATACACTCCATTATACAAAAACAGATTTTTCTGAAGATCTACAATGAAACTATTGCCTTTCCCAGTCCCCAAATTATACCTTGGATTCCCAGAATCTTCTCTAGGTAGGGGAAATCTGACAGCAACTTAGTAGCTGAAGTGTGACTAGACCCCAAGTCTTCTGATTCACATGCTTCACAGATGGAGGGTTTGGAAGGGGCTCTTGGTACATGTCCATTCCACCATGCCAGACTGGTTCCTTTAACTCCAAAGGATTACTATCACATTTTGTCACTGAAATAACCAGAAACTACAAAAATAAAAAATAATGATTATAAAAAGGAGTATGATACAGTCAAAAATGACTGTAAAATTAGTTATCCCTTCCACATCATGATTTTCCCCATCATGACTTCAATATAACACAGCTCAGCATAAGAAACTAAATGGGAATTTTGGGGGGAGTTTTGTACAAGCTGCAGACAACAAGCCAAGGCCAGCAGATGAGACAGAAAAAGTTTAGAATCTCAGAAATGCATTATATATATATATATATATATATATATATATATATATATATAGTATTGTGTAATATCAACCCGAATTTTACAATAAGGTACTATATACATCCAATATAAGAAAAAAGAACAAATTATAGTCTATATTTATATATATATGTGTGTGTATATATATATATATATATATATACAGAGAGAGAGAGAGAGAGAGAGAGAGAGAGAGAGACAGACTTCTTCTCTGGTACCAAAGGAGGGCCAAAAACATTTTAGCATATTTTCCAGATCACTAGGAGAGGTGGGAAGGCGCCTAACCTCTGTGATGTGGAAGGGATAACTATACTTTCACTCGCCTGATCAAATTGAACTAAGAAGCAAAAAATAAAATGGAGTTATTGGTAAATAAAGTCATGCGGTCAGTCAACCAACACTTACTAAACACCAGCTAATGTAAAGAAAAGCAAGAAAACAAATAGTACCTGATCTCAAAGAGCTCACAGGCTAATGGTTTCTAAATGAAAAACTAATGAAAACCACTAAATCTAAATGAAAACTTTTCTCTATTCCAGAAGCCAGCTTGGTATAGTAGAAAAAACTCCGTGTTTGCATTTTTAGGACTTGAGTTTGCCTTATGGGCTACCCTCAAACCAAAGTTAGGCTATGGTTTCCTCACCTGAAAGGTGAAGAGTTTGGCCCAGGTAACCATTTGTAGCTAGAGATGCCGTGATCCCATTCATCATCATAACCCCTGACATCTATATAGAGCCCTTGGGACAAATGGGATGGACAGCAAGAAATGGGAAATGGGGGAGTATTACACCGCGTTTCCCCATTCCTGACCTTCTGGATCTGTCTGTCGTTTCAGGATCTTTTCTCATCGGCTCCAGAAGAACTTTTCTGATTTCAGGAAGAAATTAATCAGCAAGCTTCCTCTGCTCCCCACTCCAAAACACTCAAAGGATGTCACCTTCATGTGGCAAGCAGCATACACTGAATGAATCAAGGAAAAGGCAATCTTCTCCTGCCCTCTCTGCCCCAACACAGCACAACTGTCTGCTTCTCCCTCCTCCTGAGCTTGGCGAGCCATCACCACCATAAGCAAGAGAGTCACCAGATGTTCCTGGGCTTCTCATCATTCTTGGGTGGCTGCCATTTCAGCTGATAATTCACTGCCCAGTCCAGAAATTCTTATCTTTTTTTTTTTTTTTTTTTTGGTCTCGGTCTGGTAAAATTGAAAAACCCTTTGTCAGAATAATATTTTTAATGCATAAAAAACTAAGATTGCAAAAGAATCAAATATATTGTGAGTCAATCAAAATATTTTTACCAAAAAATTTCGAGACCTTCAGTGAAAAACCACTGTTTTAGAATGACTTTATCAAATAATACCAAGAGAAAGGGGAAAAAAATAGCTTTTCAGTACTTTAAATGCTTACCAAATTGGCATTATTTTTATTCCTTCCATCTGTCTTTCTGAAAAAAACACTCTTTATCATTATAAGAATAGATTTTAAAAAACACAAAACTTAAATTGCACATATATCCATGAGTGTACATAATTTTAGGATCAGTGATTGAGAGCTGGAAAGGACCTTAGACACAATCTCCTTGCCAAATAGTCCAACTCATTTATTTTACAAATGGAGAACTTAGGCTATGAGAGGTACAATGACTTTCTTTCAGGGTCACAGAAAAAGTAAGAATCAGTCTGGAACATCAATCTGCCTCATCTTCCAATACTTCCCTCCAAGTAGGATATGTTACACTTGTCAGTCTCTGACCTTCACAGCTGATTCTGTACCCTTGCTCATACTTCCTCCTCTCCCAGCATGCCCTCTTTCCATCTTTAACTCTTAAAGATCTACCTCCTTCAAGCCTGATTCAAATGCTACTTCTAAAGAAGAATCATATCTAAAAGTAATCTTGCCATTAGCTAAACTCATGTAAAAAATCATTTATCCTTATAATAATAATATATTTCCCAATATCCTGGTGACTTGCTGTCAGGCCTTTTCTCTCCTACTAAATTCTAGCCCCTCTGAGAGGGGACTTTTAAAGCTTTTGTATTCATCCTACTTGATACCAAGTATATCAGATTTGCAAATATGTCCTGAATTAATAATTAATTTATCTTAATTACATTTGGTTAAAGCTCATTAAAGTACCCATTTAACATGTGAATGAATTATCAATCTGTGTCTTAACAATTTACAAATTGGTTTTATTCTCATGAGCAGGTCACTTTTAAGATCACAAGATTATAGATTTAGAGTTTATAGGGACCTCGGAGATACTGAAGCTTAGAAAAATTTAGTGACTGGCCCCAAAATCACAGAGGTAGTGGCCAAACAGCATTTGAACCCAATACTCTTTCCATATTATCTAACTGCCTTCCCAATAGGAGAGGGCAGAGTTGCAAAGAGATGTTTTCTTTTATTTAATTTTTTTCAGTAACTAGTAAATTTTTACTTCCAGTTAGAATTGTGAATTTCCTTTGTGAATCAATCTTTCTAGGAATGTGTTATTCCCTATATCCCAATCCCCAAGAAATGTTTAAATTATTCTTCCATCATTTTTCAAGTACTACTGATAAAATAGCCTTTCTAAGTTATATTTCTCTATTGCCTCTGACATAAGACATAAATGACATAAAATGACATAAAAGACATAATGACAGGATAGTGAGATCTGCATTTCACTTAGAGGATTATCAGTTTTTAAGAAAGTAAAAGAAGAGAATTTAAAAGGTGAATGTATAATTTTCCAACTTCATTTACACAAACTTCCCTTTATTTATAGCCTTCAAAAGCACATCAAATCACTTTGAGGGTCATAGAATGCATCCTAAATATCTCAAGAAAGTCAATAAATAATAGGGTAGTGGACGAAAGTTGTCTTTAAAGCCAAGAAGAAATGGGCTCAGGTCCTGCTTCGGACACATGCTGGCTGGGTGATCCTGGACAAATAACTTGATCATTCCATGCCCTGGCCAGCTTTTAAAGTTTGTAAGAGAAGGTGACATTCTGTATTGATAAAGGGAGTTTCTTCACTAGGGAGGCTCCTAAAATGAAATTTTAGGACCAGTCCCTACCTTAACCTTTATATCTCTTTTTTTTAATTTAAGTTTTTTGTCTTCAAAACATATGCAGATAATTTTTCAACAATGACCCTGTGTTCCAGTTTTTCCCCTCCTTCCCCTCATCCCCTTCCCTAGATGGCATGTAATCCAACATTTTATCCTCGTATCTCACAAATCCCGCCACCCTTAACATTTATGATCTCCTCTCAACTATTACCCAAAAAAGATTTTTTTTACCCAATTATTTACCCAATTGAGGCAATTACCCAAAATTGCCTCAAACAGGGAGCCAAGAAAAAGAGAAAATATGTTCTCTTCCATAATTTGCCACCAAATTATCATGTTATTTGTTTATTCACTCACTTCACGTATGCCTCAGTAAGAGGCCTATAAAATGGGTATTTTTACAAAGCAAGGAGATGAAGTCTATAGAGCATTAATAGGAAAGGTGCCATGTCACTATCTGTAATTACAAAAGCTTCCCCAGTATACAATGGGGGAAGTTTGACAGGACAGCAATTCATCTGAAAATGATACGGGAATTCTAATTGGGCAAAAGCCCAATGCAAGTGTAATATTGCAGTTAAAAAAAAAAAGCTACATTAAGGAGCACCAGTACCCATAGCTTCAGTCCTGCTGATCTCTGCCCTAGCCACATTTTATCTGGATTATTCTGTGCAATTCTGGGGATCACATCCTAGAAAGGATGCTGATGAGGAGAGAGAGTCCACTGGAGAACAGCCTGGATGTGATCTCCCTAAATGCACAGAAGGATAGGCTGGAGGGATTAGGAATCTCTTCCTTTTAGAAGAAAAGACTTAGGAAAGGAGGTTCGTTCAAATATCATTTGCAAGAGGATTGGGCTTCCTTTGTTCTGATGCCCAGATGGCAAAACTGGAAGCAGTCAGTGGAAGCTGTACAAGCTCAGTGCAATGATTAAACTTACAACAAGAGCTGTCCAAACAAAGGAATGTCATACCTGAGAGGTAGTGGATTTCCCCTACTTCCTTATGGTCTACAAGGAGAAGATAAATATTACTTGTTAGACATGTTGTTGGGGGACAGAGAGACCACAGGTTAGACCATAAAAGAGGTGGCAAACATGCATGGGGTCCACAACACTCTCAAGGACAGCCTTAGCCAGATTAAAAGGCAATTGGGAAATATTTAACAAAAGAAACAAAATTACAGGGAACCACAAATAACACTGCTTTTTAAAACTAAATAAATGCAGGCCACAGCTATTCTTTTTTAAATTTTTTTGGTAGCAATTTTTATGAATGAATGTGACCCGTTTCTTTTGGAGTTTGCCCATGGATGCTCTGAGGCGACCTTGGGGGCTCCTCCCATTCTGAGACTCCACAAAAAGGCAGAACTAAGATCTGAATCCTCCCAGTCCAGGGCTCTGTGAGCCACCACAGGGCTAACATCTAATCCGTTTCCAAGCAACAGCAGATGGATCCCAGGAGCAGAGACTGAGCCCCATTTACCCAGTTCCCATTCCTCGGTCTCTATAGTCCAGGAACCAGCAATTAGCAGAACCAGGAGAATCTTCAAGCAGGTCCTCTGCCATAAATCCAACCCGTCAGCACGCCATCCCACTGCCTGCCTCCCAGAGGCAAAGAGGCTCAGCCTCCTAAGTTTTACAGAGCACTGGCCTCCAGGCATCCCGTCAGAGGAGACCCTGCCAGGATAATACTCCCCATTTTACAGATGAGGAAACTGAGACCCAGAACAGTAAAACTGACTCGCCCTAAAGCACACAGCGGGAGGGCAAAGACCTCATTTCACCTTCCTTTGTATCCCCAACTCTCATCACAGTGTTGAGTAACTAGGGAGTGGCTAGGTGGTGCAGTGGGTACAGCCAAGTCTAAAGTCAGGTATTCCCCCAGCAAGTGAGTGAACCCTGCTTGCCTCAGTTTCCCCATCTGTAAAATGAGCTGCAGAAAGAAATAGCTAACCACTCCAGTGTCTCTGCCAAGAAAACCCCCAATGGAGAGTCAGACATCACTGAAACAACTGAATAATAACACTGCTGGTAAACTGGCACTTAAATAAATGCTTGAACCCAGGCCTCTGACTCCACAACAATGCTTCTACTACAGTTATCCTTCTACATCCCAGCTTTCCCCATCGAGGTTTTGATACAACTCAGTTTCCTCATCTGTAAAATGGGAATTTGGGGGGAGTTTTGCAGAAATCCAGCAAACAACAGAATCTTTAACCAAATACTTAACCCAAATTTGACAAAACAATACTATAAACACTCCATAAAAGAAAAAAAAAGAAATTCAGACTTCTTCCCTGGGATGAAGGGAAGGACAAAAATTTTATGTGGATTTTCCAGATCATAGGGTGCCACTCCTGGAGATATAGAAGGGATAGTCGTATAATACATTTTCCTCTCCAAAACAAAGGCCCTATTCTGCCTCCTTAAAATCCTCTGAAGTGAATGGATTCTAGACAACAAATGGGAAAAACAAGTGGATGAATGGAACCGGGATAATAGGCATTTTAATTTTCAGAGAATTCTCATTTTATGTTTCACACAGTCTCAATATCACAAAATTTGTTAAAGATGCTAATTGTGGGTAGGTTTGTTCTGATCTGTAATACCAGAATCATGGGCATCCTGGCCTGAGGAGGGGGCCCTCCAAGTCATTGCCTCATTCCCTCTTCCTGGCTCCATATGTCTACTTCCTAAACCCTGCAGAGGAATGCTTTAATGCAGACAAAATAAAAGGCCTGCTCATTGATTTCTTTAAAAATTCATGGAAACATCTATATTAATGATTTGGTAAACTTTTTTTTAATATATATGTACATCAACCCTGAATTTAAAGTACTTAAAAGCTAGATTTTTAAAACTAGACAGCTTCACAGACCCAGAACCTGAGAAAATGCAAGTAAAAGGTAAAAACATAAAAATAAATATATTAAAAGATAATATAGTTTTAAAAAAGCATTAGGCTGAAAGTCAAGAGTTTGGGGAGGTCTTTGAATGGGTTTTCCCTTTTAGGCTGCATTAACAGACTAATTGATCAGGGAAATGCTGCAGACAAAAAGGATTTCATCAAGGCATTTGACAAAGTCTCTGAGAATATCCTTGTGAATAAAATGAAGAGATGTAGGCTAGACGATAGTTAATTTTGGTGGGCTCAGAACAATAAGACCCAGAAGATTTTTGATTAATGGATCAATGCCAACCTGAATGAAGACTCAAGTAGAATATCAAACAGTCATGCTCATGACCCTCTTCTGTTAAAGCAGAAAAGGTAAGGATGAAAATATAGGTGACATTTTTATCAAATGGGGAGGGGAGAGAGGAGATTACACAGAATACGATGGACCAGTTCTAATAAAATAAAATATAAACTCCTACTCTTAATTTAAAAAATTAATTATACAAGTACAAGATGATGATAGTAATTGGGCTACATGGAAGTCCACATAATAAAGACCTAGTAATTGATGTGGCAAATAGAAAAGCTAATTTAATCTAAGATTGTGTCTATTAATACAGTCTTAATAATATATTAATATAAAAGCATAACATCAGAATGAGAAAGAGATATACTCTGCCCTACTCAGACCACAACTAGAGCACTATGATCAGTTAGTTCTTGAGTATCATATTTTGGGAAGCACCCTGATCATATCCAAAGAAACATAAGTATATTTAAATATCTAAAAAGCTGTCATATTGAAATCAAATTAAATTTGTTTTATTTATCCACATAGGAAAGACTTAGGACAAATCAATAGAAGTCATAAAGAGATCAAAGGAAATCTTCCTGTCCCCAAAGAGGGACAGGAGATGCTATGTATGTTTCTTGAAACTGAAATGCAGAGGTTGGATAATCACTTGGGAACAAGAAGGGGAATTCATGTTTAGGTAAAGGGTTGAATTAGATGACACTGGAATTCACAACTGAAATTCTGTGATTCTGTAACTTGGTCCAGCCCTGGCTCTCCTAAGCAGTCATTCACCATTGAGCATGGTACATCTCCTAATATGAGTCTTATTTTCCTTATGTGTAAAATCCACCGGGCAACTCACCATTCTAGGGCTCAGTGTGCTAATATATGAAATGAGAGGGCTGGAATTAGCCTCTAAAATATCTTCCAGCATGTGGGAGGGCTGGGACACTGATGCATTGTTGATGGAGCTGTGAACGGATCCAGCCATTCTGGAGAGCAATTTGGAGCTATGCTCAAAAAGTTATCAAACTGTGCATACCCTTTGACCCAGCAGTGTTTCTATTGGGCTTATATCTTGAAGAGATCTTAAAGAAAGGAAAAGGCCCCACATGTGCAAAAATGTTTGTGGCAGCCCTTTTTTTAGTGGCTAGAAACTGGAAATTGAATGGATGCCCTTCAATTGGAGAATGGCTGAATAAATTATGGTATATGAATATTATGGAATATTATTGTTCTGTAAGAAATGACCAGCAGGACGATTTCAGAGAGGCCTGGAGAGACTTGCATGAACTGATGCTGAGTGAAACGAGCAGAACCAGGAGATCATTATACACGGCAACAACAATACTATATGACGATCAATTCTGATGGACATCACTCTCTTCAACAAAGAAATGTTTCAAACCACTTCCAATTGTTCACTGAAGAAAGCCATATAACTCCAGAGAGAGGGATGTGAAATGCGGACCACAACATAACATTCTCATACTCCTTGATTGTGTTTGCTTACATTGTGTTTCCTTTATCTGATATATCTTTTGTGTAGATAAGATTTTTCTTGCACAACAATGATAAGTTTGGAAATATGTATACATATATTCGATTTGCCAATATTTTAACATAATTAACATGTAGTGGATATCCTGCCATCTAGGGGAGGGGTGGGGAGTTGGGGGGAAAATTTGTAACAGAAAAGCTATGTAAGGGTTAATGTTGAAGAATTACCCACACATATGTTATGAAAATAAAATTAAATTAAATTAAAAATAAATAAAATAAAATATCTTCCAGCTCTAGGTCTCTAATTCTTTTGCTAGCACTTATATCACTAGCACCATATGTGTGTGTTTGTATGTATGTATTTGTGTTTGTATGGATGTATTTATGTATGGATGTATACATACACACACAGAGAAATACACACATATGTATTTATCAGTGACATTAGGAAAACTGAGTAAGAGATGTATACGTATGAGAGGAGGGGGAAAGAGGAAAGAGAGACACACAGACAGAGAGAGATTGATTCCAGTTTTTAAATGTATTGGCAGCTTTACACTGTATCCTATTCCTTGCAGGAACTCAAAAAGCTTTATATGCTTTAGGAAATTA
>JAJPUD010011558.1:0-53956 GCA_023553655.1 Myrmecobius fasciatus
GGGGGGAGCCATTTTAGGGCAGAGAGAATAGGTTGAGACAATGCTGCTTAACTGAAATATAGAATTGGAAGGGATAAAGCTACAGAAAAATCAGAGGATGATTTTCCATTTATCTTAGTGGGAAGAGTGGTATAAGTTAGAAAAGAAATTTGACTTTAGAGGACAATGCAGGTAGAAAGGTTTGGATGTTGCGACTCAGGCTAAGTTCACTGGGAGAGTTCTTTTATAAGAAGCATAGAAAAGAGAAAGAACTGGTTAATTCCAGATGCTGAGAGTCAGTTTTAGGTGTTACTGATCCAAAAGTGAGAGTTCCAAAGAGACAGGAGAGGGATACTTCATATCTTCAGAAGCACTATGCCCTTCAAATATCATTCTGTATCCTGCCTCTTCACATTATAGAATTAAATTTAGCCCTTCTTGCATCAACAAAATATCATAGAACTTACTTAGAGATAATCATTTCATAGCTGAGGAAATTCGGTTCCAATCAATCAAAAACTTGTTTATAATTAAACCAATACTGGAGAAGAAGAACCTACTAGTTCCTCCTTGGAAACCAAATTTATTCTCCCATTGACAAGGCTGATGGAGCTAAGAAAAAATAAGGTTGGGGATCAGGGTTTGGGAGATCTGGGCTTTAGGTGACTCTCTGTGAACCTGTGGATCATAATTCAGTAAGATTTTCTTGGCAAGCAAAGATAAATGAATGATTTGACATTTCCTTCTCCAATAGATTAAATCAAATCGAAGTGATTTACTCAGGATGACACAGCTAGTAAATGTCTAGGCTTGAACTGATTCCAAGCCCACTATAGCTACCTCCTCTAGATCAGTACCTGTGTCATTTATTTGCTGGCAAGCAAGGCCCTTGGACTACTACTAGGAACTGGGCCTCTCTACATGTAAAATAAGGGGTTCTAAATTCTCTTCCAGTCTAGGAAGTGTTTGATAATAAGCTTGGACTAGAAATCAAAGAGACTTGCCCCACCTAAAGTCTTAAAGAGGCAGGGCAGGAAACAGACCCTCTCCAAACTTGGACTGGAAAATAGTAGGTGGGTGGAGTAGCTAGCTGGCTCAGTGGACAGAGTACTGGGCCTGGAATCAGGGAGAATGAAGTTCACATCAGGTCCCAGATAATCATTAGCTGTACGATCCTGGGCGAGTTACAATCCACAGGAGAGGGAAATGGCTAAGCACTCCAGTATCTTTGCCAGTCTTTTATGGTCCACGGAGTCACAAAGAATCCGACACGACTGAACTAGAGTAGCCCTAACTGCTGCGGCAAAGACTTCCAGATTTATCCTTAGGATTTATTTTTTCAGATCTTCTAATGAAACCCCAACGCGATACTAGTGGGAAGGCTGATGCTCAAGGTCACAAAGTAGCAGTGGCATTCAAAGTCACATCTCCTTTGGAGATCTAGTCGTCTTAGCAATTCTACGACTCTGGGATTATTATTGCTTGTCTCTAACGAGGCTGTGGTCCACATTGGAAGCCCCCCACGCTGAGTCCCCTAGAAAGATTGCAAAGAGGGAATCTGGGGGTGCTTACTTAGCCCGGGGCAGGGATGGGGGGCGAGAGAGGGGGTGGAGAGGGTGCCAGATGTGCCTCAGGGCGGCCCCCAGATGTGTCCCTCCTCCCTCCCTCACCCGAACGGTTTGGATTGGCTAGGTTTTCGATCGCGCCCCTAGCTTGCTCTCCATTGGCTAGGACCGCCCCTAGAGAGGACTCTGATTGGCTATGACGCACAGGGGTCCGGGCGAGGCCCAGTCGCGGCGCCACCGCTGCCGCCGCTTCGGCCCCTCCAGGTCTTTGGGAGACGAGATCACTTCGTGCAGTTCTGCTGGCCGGAGCTGCTGAGCCGCTAGAGAGCCGGAGTCGGGGAGCGCGGGTGAGGCCAGGACCGGGGCCATGGCGAGCGGTGGGAGCGGCGGAGAGGAGGGAAGCGGTGAGCGCGGGTGTCCAGAGCACGACGAGTCTTCGGAGCCGGGACGTGGCCCCGAGGGGAAGAAGGAGGCGGCGGCGGCGGCAGCAGCAACAACAACCGCAGCAGCAGCAGCAACAACCGCAGCAGCAGCAGCAACAACCGCAGCAGCAGCAGCAGCAGCAGCAGACGGCGGGGGACGGCGCTGGGGAGCCCAGCACGCAGGGGCCCGCGAGTTGGCCCAGCTCTACTCCCCAGGTAGGACAGACAGAATGCCGGGCCCCTTATACGGCCCGGCGCGTGCATCCCTGCCCCTGTCAGGACCCCCAGACCTAGTCCAGCCCCACCTCCCCATTCTGCATCCCCATCTCCGGGAAGCGATCTTCCACCCCAGCCTGTTCCTCTTCTGGAGAAGGGACTTAGAACCTTCCCACTGCCACGTTCACTCTTCGAGCTTTCAGGAACCAGCCGCAAGACCCTTCTGACTGCTGGCTTTTCTCCCCCACAGTAACCATTAATTAATCTTGGGGGTAAGAAGACGGGGAGAAAATGATGGGTGCCCTGGGCCTTCTGTAATCTGGTGGGACCTACCATTGAATAACTATAGGCCCTTTCCAATCCCGGGATCCCCCAGCTCCAAAGAGATTTGGGTGTTTTGTGACTTGCACGATGAGAATTCAGTGCCTGTCGGCAGCCTGGGAGGTGGATGTAGGAGAGACCTTGTTTTCTTTCCTCATTCTCTAGGGGGGCCTTTCTTGGTTTGTTCCCCTAAAGGCCTGAAGTTCATCCAGCTTTATACCGAGATCCCAGCCCTCCTTCCTTTCCCTATGCCCAGTTTAGACAACTAACTCCCTAACTCCCCACCCCTGTGTTGCTCACCCCTTGGGCCTCCCTCTGGCTCCTGGGCTCTTTTTACATCACTGATTCCACCCTTCTAGCAAAGGGCAACAGCAGCATCCCCATTGCCTCTTCTTCAAATGCCTTAACTCATTCTTTAGATCCTTTTACTTTCTCCCTCAAGGTCTTCTTACCCAGAGGTTTCCAAAGCTTTGCCGCCTTTATTTTGGGGACCCTAACATCCTCCTCCTGGGGACTGCAGCTATGCCCGGAGGAACTTCCATCTTCTCCATTCTTTGGCCTTTGCTCCAGGCCTAATCCTTTTCCCTACTCAAAGCCTCTGGGTTCTCTGGCCTTCCTCCCAGCAAATTTCAAGTGATGGAATTGTGATACCTAAAAGAGGGGAGAAGGAAGTTGGCAGGGTGCTACTGGCATTTCAAAAGGTAGATGATGGCATTTCTTCCCCTGTAATTAAGGAGGAGGATGGGGCTAATGCTTTAATAAAGACATGACATTTGGTCATGTGGCCAACTCAGTTCCTTCCCTATCATACCCAAAACTGAAATTATCAGAGTTGCTGCTGCTGCAGTGAGACAGTCCTTTGTTTGCAAAATGCCTTGTCATTTTTTTCCCCTCATTGGTCCATCATCCAAATTAATTGGGTACCCACTGTACATAGAGGTCTGTGCTAGCTGTTGTGTAAAAGGAAGCCTGGACTTAGATTGGTATCACTGGCCCAGGCCCCATTGTTAATGGCACAGCTCCTCTTATTCAGCTTTGGAGCCCTGAGACATGTTTGGACTCCCCCAAGTTAATAGTATCACTCAGGTAGACTAATGCTACTATCTCCCACCTCATTATTGTAGTTGTGACAAAAAATGAATGCTTTGAAAACCATAAATCTCTAAATATGCTAGGTTTTTTCCTCAAGCCCCGTGAGGCAAGGGCTGTGTCTTATCTCTTAATGTTCTGCACAATGTTCTGAGCATAATAGTTCTTTAGAATAAATGAGGTAGGAGCCCCCAACTTTCTTCTGGGCTGCTTATCACTAACCTTTAGCTTTGAATAATGGAAAGAACATTGAATTGGAAGTCAAAAGATCCAGGCCCTAGACTTGCTATTAACTAAATGAATGACCTTGAACTAAGTCCTCTGTTCTTTCTGAACCTTTGTTTTCTTTGTTAAAATGAAGAATTTGGACTAGATACTACCTGAAGTCCTTTCTATCATCAGCTGGTCTAGGATTCTATGATCATTGGGCTGTGACCCTCTGCCACCATTCTCCTGACTAATCATAATACTTAACTCCTACTTCTTTATCCTAAAGAAATGCACACCTCCCTTTCCCCAGGGTTACTCACCAAACTCCAGTAGCTGACCATTGTTCTCTCCACTTTAAATCTATCAGTACTGTGACCTTCCTCCAATCCTCCCAAAGTGAAATACCAACTTGCTCTCCTCCCTCACCTAATTTTCTGATTACTGTCTGTGTTTTGTTTTGACTACTGCCCTAGTACCTAGCCATCTGATTTCACCAAGCACAGTTCCTAGCAAGGGCCTAACTCACAAAAAATGGCTGTTATGTTTTCATAACCCTCATCTCCAGACTTGATGTTCTAGACTCCAGGAACCAAAATAAATTTGGAAGAAGACAAGCTAGGGCAGAGCTAGAATGAGAAATGTGTTAGCACATTCTTGCTCCTGACTTCTGGTCCCTGGTTAGTCTGGTTTCTCTGAATTCTTTTTAAGTAAGATCTCCATCCTGATGATGACTTTTTTTTTCTGACCTTGAGATTACATTGTGATCAAGTAGTCCTTGAGTCTGCAGATAATCCTATAGATCAAGGTAGGAGAGAGTTTTGAAATAGTATTTCCCCATTTCCTCTAGAACATCTATTTTTGACATGTTTTGGGATAAGGGAAATCTATGACCCAGGAAGTTTAAAGGCCTTTGGAACACTTTGTAGTTTATCTTCTTGACATATACCAGTGGGGATGGAGAACAAACTGGATTAGTCCTTATCCCCTCTCTGGGCCTCCATGTTCCCTATAAAACTAAGAGGTTTAACCAGAGGATCTGTCAAGAGTTGTTTAAGCATTTTTTTGGGGGGGGAAACCAGGCAATTGGGATTAAGTGACTAGTCTAGAGATACACATACAGCTAGTAAGTGTCAGGTGTCTAAGGTAGAATTTCAATTTGGGTCCTCCTTTCTCCAGAGACACTGCTCTATCCTGTGCTACTTAATTACCCCCAAGTATATTTTGTAATGGTACAGAATGAGCAGGTAGCTTGTCCAAGATGACCGTGGTTGTGGAGATGCCCTTCCGCACTGCCACATACAAGGGCAGGATATTGGCCAACAGCTGGGCCCCACTTCAACTCTCAGTTAACATTTTGGGAAAACTGGCTTCCTTGCTACACAGGATAGTGAGAACACCAAGATCCCACCATGGGAGTCATGGAATCATGACAGAACTAGAAGAGATCATTAGTAGAAAGTTATTACAAGTTATTTCAGAGATCATCTCTTGGAATCTTGGTCTTAAAGGCTTAACTCAGTTATTAGCTCCTACTTGATGCCTTCCCTAAATCTCTTCCCCAACTCTCTGCCAACTCTCCCTTCTAGTCAAGTATACACTCGATCCTCAGTTGTGAAGTTATTTCAGTCTTGTCCCACTCTTCATGACTCCATTTGGGGTTTTCTTGGCAATGTTACAGGAGTGGGTTCCATTTCCTTTTCCAGCTCATTTTACAAATGGGGAAACTGAGGCAAGTGCTCTATCCACTGTGTCACATAGTTGCCCATATTATTTGCCTTCTGCTATATTCATTTGAGGTAAGAGACATTCATTTTGTTCTGCATTCTCAGCAGCTTTGAGGATATGTAGCACTTTGCACATAAGCATGTGAAAGCCCCTCTTTTTTAAAGAAGGAAATTCATTCAGCAATATATTAATAGGCCACCTATATATGCTAGGTTTTTGGTCAAGGAAAAGGAAGAAGGTATTTAGCAAAGGGCTAGCTAGTTCTAACCTGACTCCCTTTTTCTTAAGATTCCTAAGAGGTTAGCTCATTTCTGTTATAGAGATGGAGGGGATCAGTTCTGAGCCTGACCTTTAAACTTAGACTTCTATATTAGCCCCAGGACTACTCTGCTTTTCAGTCAGATATTACCTAACCCTTGAGAGAGGCAGGGAAGTTAGAGGAGATACAGAATGGTGATTGCATACTTTATTTTTCTTCTCTAATGAGAGAATTTTCTTAGGGGTAGGAGGGACATCTCTCAATGGCTTGCCTGACTGGTGTTTGTTTTGTGCTGTTTGAACAAGTCTGACCCTGGGGCTCCCAGGCACCTGACCTCCCTTTCTCCCTCTAAAGGTTGAAAACCTCCTTTGCTGTCAGGCCCAGATCTGGAGGAGTTATGAGAGTGCTTGGCCTCTTCAGGGATGAGAAACGTAGGCTTCAGTCACTAGGGAATGAAGAGCTTGGTTCCCTACTTCACCTTGCTTCTATCTTCCTGCAGTAGGAAGTTTTCCTATGGCTGGACCTGAGGCCAGCCCACCCCTCAGTTTCATGAGGATTTGAAACACTGGCAGGAAGGAGCTTCCAGAGGAAATATGTTGGTGACTCAGCCAAGTTTCTCCTTAGGACTGGGAGGGTTATTTATTTTTTTTTGTTCAATTACCAGCAGGGTGAGACAAACTACTGAGACAAAAGTAAAGTCTCTTGTCCCAAGTTGCTACTTCTTTTGACCACTGCAGGTAGATAGATGCTGGACCAGGTGATCTTGGAGTCCCTTGCAACCCTGGAATTAAGTGAGACTGCATATTCTGGTAAAAGAGGATTGGTTTTAGTGTCAGGAGCTAGATTTAATTCCCAGGTCTGCTAATTACTGCCTGTATTCTTGAGCGAGAACCTCACCTCTCTGGAGCTCCGTTTTCTTAGCTGTTAAATGAGGGATTTGTACTGGATGATATCTAATGTTTCTTCCAGTTTTAAATCAGATGATTTTCTGAATGACAAGTGGGTTGAGGCCAGGAAGGAGAGGGTGTATTTTGATAGAGAAGACACAGCTTCCCTTCCTGCCTTGTTATGGTCAAACAGCAGCTACTTTTTCCTGCCATCTTTCTGGTTCAGTATCTGTCTTTGAAACACAGCAGGAGGACTAACAAACAGAAATCATCCCATGTGTATATTTCCCCCACATTCTATCTGTTGGTTCCAGATCTCCTTTCTTTTAATTTATTAAATTTGAAACCAAGATTTCTAAATGAACAGGAAGCAGAAGGGGAAAAGAACAGGTTTTTGTGGCTCAGAGATGCCTTCTAAATGCCAAATGGCCCAGTCACCCCTTGGGAAATGGTGAAAGTCAGGGGTTGGGATGGGGGGGTAGGCAAGGGAGAATTGTAAAGCTACCTCTGTATCCCAGAGGCCATTAGGCCCTGATCCAGCTATTCAGGTCCCTGTACCCTAGTTTCTGACATTTCCAACGTTGTTATTTTGTCATATAGATTCTGTTGGGTTGAGGGAAAGTTAGCTAAAAATCAGTCTTCTGTCTCTAGAGTCATAGAATGCCAGGATTGGAAGGATTTAGAACATAGAGCTAAAAGACACGACTGTCTAACTGGTGAATAACAGCTAGAATTAGAACCTAAGCCTCCTAGCTCCCAGGCCAACACAGCTGCTTTACCCATAGCTATTTTGTCTGTTCTTAGACTCTGTCTCTGTTTCTATTTCTTTTCCTTTCTCTCTTTTCTTTCTCCCTCTCTCCCCATCCTATACAGCTCCTTACCCTCCAAAGAAGATTCATTCCTTTCTCTTCTGGGCAGAGATGTGGGATGTGAATAGATAGTTGTTCTTAGTTGTTTAGTTGTTTCTGACTGTCAACTATACCACATGTTATTGTTCATGACCCTATTTGGAATTTTCTTGGCAAAGAT
Source organism: Myrmecobius fasciatus (assembly GCA_023553655.1). NCBI lineage: Eukaryota > Metazoa > Chordata > Mammalia > Dasyuromorphia > Myrmecobiidae > Myrmecobius > Myrmecobius fasciatus. The sequence goes on from JAJPUD010011558.1 coordinate 7,703, forward strand.
ATTAGAATGATTTGCCATTTCCTTCTCCACTCATTTTACAGTTGAGGAAACTGAGGCAAACAGGGTTAAATGTTTTGCCCAGGGTCACACAGCTTTTCTCAGGCTGGGTTTGAACTCAGGAAGATGACTTCCTGATTTTAGGACCATTATTCCTATACTGCACCACTGAGCTGACCCATTGTTGTCATACAAGAATATAATTTTAGAAAAATAGGATGGGAATTTAGAGGTCATTAAGCTAAGCACCCATTTTACAAATGAGGAAGTTGAGGCACAGACAAGGAAAGTGATATATCCAAGGTAACTGAATATGGGTTAGAATTAGGTCTAATATCTGGGTCTCCTGACTGCAGGCAAAGCTAATCTTTATTTTCATTTTTTTTCTCTCTGTATTAAAGCTTTTTATTTGTATAACACATGTATGGGCAGTTCCTCAGCATTGATCTTTACAAAGCTGCTAATCTTTATTTTCTACCAAAGCCAGATTGGTGGAGAAAACTCCCCCAGCAGGAGAATGTATGTGCACAAGCTTAAGCATAGTCAGATTTCTGGGTTGTTTTCCTTATAGAGTCCATGTTCCATATTATCAACCTGAACCTTGGCCAGCTTCTGAAGAGTTCCATCTATCAATTGCCTATGTCTCCTTCCTCTGTTCACACTGATAAACTGCCTCCTTAAAATCAGTCTTCATAGTTCATTGTTTCTGAACTGCCTTCTCAAAAAGCAATATGATATAGTGAAAATAATATTGGATTTAAAAATCATAAAATCTATCTCTGCCAGTTACTAGCTGTATGAGGGGTGTAGGGGATGTTCAGAGAAGACTAGCACCTTTGGTGTAAGGTCCACCTTCAGTGTCTATCTTTATACCAACTCTCACTTTTGGCTCCAAGAAGCTGTAGCATGCACAACAGCTATATATACCCTGGTAAAGCCATCTCAGTAAATGGGCTAAACTAGTTTGAGGATAATCCATGGGTCTCAAACCCTTTAGTGAGATAGAGGGATGTCTACCCCAAGCACATGAAGACTTCCCCCTTCCCACAGATGAAAATAATTTGTTCCAATAATCATGAAGGCAATTGAAGCAGGTGTTATGGAGCAATTAGAGCTTGGTAAGACCTAGAAAATTCCATGGTCATATACTGCCTCCCAAACTATCACCAGTGGTTCTGACTTCCTGTCAACTTTCTGCAACTCTGCTTCACTTAGATACAATTCACATTCGTGTTAAGACATCACCTCTAATGCATCTTTGGGCCTCTTAACAAAGGATGAGCAGGAGTAACAGCTGCATGACCTTGAGTCCCACTTTCTTCATCTCTAGAATGGGGAAATGGGACTAGATAATCTTTAAGATCTAAATCTTATATTAGAGTATTTACTGTTCTGGTTGTTCTAAATCTCTGGAAGAGCTTCCCGATTTTTTGAGTGTATCTAGATGCCTCTTCAAATCACTTCTTATCACTCACTGTTTCTGAGCTGCCTTCTCAGAATTATCATGTCCTTTCATAATGGAAATATGAGCATTGAGGGGAGATAGAAAAGGCTAGGGTTGTGATAAAGGTTAAAGAAACTTAGAATGTGGGAAAACTAGGACCCTACTGCCTTGTTGGTGGAGTTGTGAACTAATCCAACATTCTGGAGAGTGATTTGGAACTATGCCCAAAGGGCTATAAAACTGTATAGCCTTTGATCCAGCAACACTACTACTAGGTCTATATCTCAAAGAGATCATGAAAAAGAGAAAAGGACCTACATGAACAAAAATATTTATAGCAACTCTTTGTGGTGGGCAAAAACTTGGAAATTGAGGGAACACTCATCAGTCAGGGAATAGCTGAACACATTGTGGTTTATGATTGTAATGGAATAATAGTATTGCTCTATGAGAAATGATGAATAAGCAGATTTCAGAAAAATCTGGACAGACTTAAATGAACTGATGCAAAGTGAAGTGAACAGAACCAGAACATTGTACCCAATAACAGCATTTTAAGTTGATCAACTATAATAGACTTTGCTCTTCTCAGCAATGCAACGAAGCAAGACAATTCCAATAGACTTGGGATAGAAAATGCCCTCCATATCCAGAGAAAGACCATGGAGTTTGAGTACAGCATACTATTTTCACTTTTTTTTTGATTTTTGTTTTTTCTTGTGGTTTTCTCCTTATCTGAATCTTTTATAATATGACTAATCTGGAAAAATGTTTAACACAATTGTACACAAATAACCTATATCAGATTGTTTGCTGTCTTGGGCTGTGGGGAGGGAAGGAAAAGAGGGAGGGAAATTTGGAACTCAAAATCTTAAAAAGATGAATATTGAAAACAATCTTTACATGTCTTTGGGGGGGAAATAGAGTAAAAAAAAAAAGAGAGAGAGAGAGAGATTTATTAAACTTAACCAAAATGACAAGTGAAAGAATTGGAGAAACTAGGAGGCAGAAGTTGGAAGGAATGGAAAGAACTATAGAGCAGGAATTGGGAGAGCTGGACTCTGGCTAGAACTTTGCCCTGATACTCTGCATGAGCTTTCATAAATCTATGTTTGGGGGCTGATGTTTTCTCATTTCATAATTGAGTGGGTGGGACTAGAATGATCACTACAGCCTTGGCAACTCTGGAAGCTTTCCTTCTAAGGTTCTAGCTCCGGAAAGTCATTTGGTGTCTCTATCCAGGTAGACTAAAGCCTAAGCCTGAGCAAGTCATTTCTTCTCCTTCAGTCCCATTGCCTTCATCTATAAAATAGAAATAATATTTGCCCTCTCAACTCCCAAGGTTATTATGAGGACAATGCTTTGAAAATCTGGAAATTCTATAGAAATGTACATTGTTTTACCTGGATAATAAGTTTCTTGAGGACAGAATTTATATCTTTGTCCTTGTTTTCCCTCACTGTGCTTTGTACCTGGTATATGATTAATAAGTGGTCTTTGTTCTTGGGGGTCACCTTATGAAAGGTCTTGAATTTAGAGTTTAGGTTGTAGGCAGTGGAGGGTAGGTTAGAGAGAGGAGGATAGTAGGGATATGAAAGTTTTTTTTCCAGAAATATAATGTGCAAAGTCCTCAGTTTTGTACATCCTAAGAATTTATAAATTTTAATTTGTTTTTGTTATTCTTTAAGCACTCATGATTTAGAGTTAGGATATAGAGTTGGAATAAACCTTAGGGGTCATCTGGTCCAATGGTTCTTACCATAAGGATCGTGAAATTTGCTTTAAAAATATTTGAGAGTTGTAGTTAAGTAATAATCCTGTGTGTTTATTCAAAGTTCTGAGAAGTTTCATTAAAAAAACTTTGATAGGAGTCCATGACACAAAAAAAGTTAACAACCTCTGATCTGGTCCATACTCCCTTTTAATATGCTGTTTCTATTTTTAGATAAATGTTTTATTGGTGACTTTTTAATATTAGTCACTTCTCAATCATCCTCTCTCCCTTTGCAACCCCTGTCCTCCCAATACACATACACAACTGAGTAGAACTCTACCAAGTAAAGAGAAAGTTCAGGAAGCAAACAAATTCACACATTAGCCATGTCTGACACCGTGAGCTTCATCCCACACTCTGCTCTTCCACCTCTTCTCTGAAAGGAGAGAAGCATGCAACTGCATCAGTCCTCTGAAGTCATTAGTCACAGGCAGTGGTGTGTGACAGTTCCGATTTCTTTCAGTGTTGTTTCCCTTGAGATTGTGTGGGTCATTGTGAAAATTATTCCACTGGTTCTGCTTACTTTGTTGTGCTTTAGTTTATACCAGTTTTCTCTGAATCCTTTACATTTGTCATTTCTTACAATCTTTTATATTCTGCTATGACCAATTTGGTCAGTTGCACCCCCTTCCTAAAAAAAGGTAACCACTCTGCTTCCAGTTGCTTACTACCACAAAAAGTGCTACTCTGAATAGTATTATACAGATGGAACTTTTCTCTCTCTTTGGTCTTGAAATATGTACCTTGAAGTGGTTTCCCTACGTCAAAGAGTAAATACTTTTTACTTATTCTTCTAATATCCAAACCCCTCATTGAATAGAAGAGGAATAGAAGGAAAATAACTTGTTCAGAGTTACTTGGATAGTAAGCCAGTATTTGAACCTTTTTAGGAAGACCTGTCTGAAAGTATAACATAAAATAGCTTGTTTCAGGGAGACCTGTTAGGCAGCTATCAAAGTGATACATACAGTCATGGAGTGATGAGGGCCTGGACAAAAATACAGGTAGTGATGTAGGAAAGAAGGAACCAGTGGAGTGACATTAAAGGAAACAGTAGGAGGAGTAAAAAATTCCAATTCAGTTTTTAGTTCAATAGACACCTATTGTGTGCAAGGAGAACTAGAGAATTATGGTACAATTGACATAAAAGGTCCAGGAGAGCTCTTTTTTTCTTTCCTGAGGTATTGGAGTTAAATGACTTGCCCAAGGTCACATAGCTAGGAAGTGTTAAGTGTTTGAGGCCAAATTTGAACTCAGGTCATCTTGATTTCGGGGCTGGTGCTCTATCCATTGTACCAACTCGATTCCCTAAGGAGAACTCTTTTTAGGGGCATGTGCATGAGTTTGAGGTCCTGGTGGGATGGCAAGGCAGAGATATCCAGTAGGCATTTGGAGATAGAGTAATAGAAGTCAGAACAGCAGTCAGCTGTGTGGATGTAGATCAGGAGTCACTGCTGGAAGTGGCAATAATTAGTGAGATTGAAAGAGGGAGGCAAAGCAAAAATAAAAGGGCCAAGGACTTCACCTTGGGAACTATCTGCATTTATTCCAAGAGGTAACAAAAGAGGCCAGAAAGGAGGAGAACCAAAAGGATGCTCTATAATTCAGGACAGGAGAAGGGATGGTTCATGTGACCTGAGAAAAATGCCTTTGGATATGATCAGTAGCATCTGCTTTGTAGAGAAACTAATTTCAGAAAGGTGGAGTTCATAAGAATTTAGGATTTAGAGCTGGAAGGACCTCAGAAATGTTTAGACCATGCTCTTATTTTGCATGTGGAGGAAGTAAAGCTTAAAATAAAGGTAATGATTTACCCATAGTCATATGAATAACATATAGAAAAGGCAGGATTTATATCCAAATTCTGACTCCAAATTCAGTGCTCTTTTTACTACCCTACACCGATGCTTACTGGAAGCCAAAATGTAGAGGGTTGAGGTATAAAGTGAGAAAGTAGAAGCAGTGGGTATGGACTTCTTTTTAGAAGCTTCATGGCTGGACTGTCCAGCATCCTTTACATTGAGAAGAAATAATGATCATAACAACTCCTTAACTCTTTGAAATTTATTAAAAATTCTTTATCACAGCCTTCTGATGTAAGGAATATTTGTTAATAACTCCACTTTTCAAATGCAGAAATTGAGACTCAAAAAGTGACTTGCCTGAGGGAGGTTACACAGCTGAAAAATATCAGCCAGGTTTCAAACTAGGCCTTGCTAACCAAGTCCACTATTTTTTTTTTTTTTTTTTTCCATTGGGGCAGGGTAGGAAGGGCAGTGATTTCTGTCTTGGTCTGACCTCTCCATGGGAACACCCAGTTCTGTTCCAGCCTCCAGAAGCTACAGTGCACTCTGCCCAGCTCCTAGCAGACAAAGCTGCCAAAAGTCCTCCCTCGGACATAGGGAATAACCCAAAACTCTGAGGGGGAGAGTGCTGGCTGAGCTCCCGCCGTCAGTCATCTCCAGCTCAGGTCTGTGTCCCTAAGGGGAATGCTTCAACCTGATTCAACAGACTCTTCCTCTGTGCCCCCACAGGCAAGCGATTCCAGGAATGGTGCTGCGTGATCCTCTGCTTCTCCCTCATCGCCTTCAATCTGTGCCATCTCCTCCGGTTTGCCAGCCTGGAGCACACACACCTGGTGCTGCTGGGAATATGTGAGTGTATGAAGAAATCGGGATTTTTTTGTGATCTGAGCAGGGGAAGAGGGAAAGGGATGCACTTTTTGTTGCTTCAATCTGTGTGCAATGTTTACCTATAAAACTGTATAATGGATCATGTGACACTAAACTCTAGGAAAGGTGGCCAGGGGAAGGGACAGAGAAACATTCATGGAAAGGCCAGGGGGTGTGGTAAAAAGAATATTGGATTTGTCATAGATCCTGGCAGTGACCTTTATCCCTGCTACTTATTGTGTGACCCTGGACAAATCAGTATACATCTTTGAATCTTCTCTTTTGGAAAGAAAGAGATTACCCTCATTGAACTCTAAGGAGTCTTCTTTTACTAATGATTTATGTAACATGGTCTGCAAAGTACTTTTCCTAAATTGTGTAATTGGTCAAGTAATGTCAACCATAACAGGAACCAAGAACCTAAGATTTTTTTCTAGATAAGATAAAAGAAAAACTGTTCTGAGTAAGTTCTTCCCTCTAGCTATTTGATTAATGTTAGTCTCAGATTATTTCTGAATTTAGACTTTTTTCCTTTATAAATCAAGATCCTCTTTTTCAATTTAAAATGTCTCAGCTGGAGATGAGGGAAAGAGATAAGGGTTCTGGTGGTTTGGGTAGTCTAGCACCCAACCCCTGGAGAGTAGCTAGAATTCAGGTCTGGGAGTCTGAGAATGAGGAAGGTAGTCAGGTTCCTAGTTTTAATATGTATTTATTATTTGGAAAAGAGATGTCAGTATGGTATAGAGGAAAGAGCACTGGATTCAGAGCTAAGAATCTGGTCTTAAATTTCTGCCACTTTGTAACTTCAAGCAAATCACTTTACTTCAGTGCCCTTGAAGGTTCCTAAGATATATCTTACAGCAAGGCATAAAGCAAATCAGAGTGAAAAGGACCATTGAAAGGCTTTTGCATTTATTTGCCTGTGTGGTAATGAAGGCCCAGACAAGGGTTGTGATAGAGGGTTGAAAAGGAAGTAAGAAATGTGGAGTCATTATAGAAAAACTAACAGCACTTGGTTGGGGCTTGTGGAAGCCAGAAACCAATATGGCATAGTAGAGGAATGAACCCTGAATTGGGAAAGAGGGAAGATTTTAATCAAATCCTGTTTCTCTTCTCCCTCCCCCCCATTAATTTGGTATCTTTGGACTTCTCACTTTTTTTTCAGTTTCAATTTGAGAAATTGAGCTAGCTGAATTCAAAGATCTCAATAGAGTTCTGAGATTTTCTGGTTCTCAGAGCTTCTTCCTTCTCATCAGCTTCTTCCCCAATGGGGAGAGGACTGGAACTCACTGGCTAACCACCCAACCTAAACCTCCTAGGCATTCACTTCCTCCCATCTCCCGTGGACGCTTTTCTGGTCCTTTAATGCATCCTTTTTACAACTCTGGGGCTTACTGTCTTTAGGCCTCATGTTAAACCACTTCGTGCCTCCCTCTTTTTGAAGGGCATGATAGGACTGCTGGTGCAGTTCCCCTAGTTCTATTAAGCTGAATAGTCTACTTAAGTGCTGTGTTGAAGTAGACTAGGTGAAAATGAGATGTTTGGTGTAGGGCTGGGAGGAGGTCGTGTTCTCTCTTTAACTCCAAATTGGTCTGGTTGAGTTTTATGACCTGGGGACTTAGATAACTAGATCAAGGTTCTGTTTCTCTTGTTCTGTAGTCTATGTAGAATAGAAATTGTGGTTGTACTGCAAAAAGACTCTCATTCTGATAAGCCACTTGGATAGCAGCTGACAGACAAGAATTTCCAACCTGAGTTTAGGATGCTAGCTCAGCATAGTTTAATGGAAAAGAACTTTGGATTTAGAAGACCAATTCTGGTCCTGCAAGCCATTTAATTTTGGGAGGCTTCAGTATCCTTCTCTTTCAAGTGAGGGGATTCTCCTAGATTCCTTCTAACATCTATCATTTTTTTTTTTTTTTTTAATTTTTATTTTATTTGCATAACATATGTGTGGGTAATTCTTCAACAATAACCCTTACATAGCTTTCCGTTACAAATTTTCCCCCCAACTCCCCACCCCTCCCCTAGATGGCAGGATATCCACTACATGTTAATTATGTTAAAATATTGGCAAATCGAATATATGTATACATATTTCCAAACTTATCATTGGTGTGCAAGAAAAATCTTATCTACACAAACGATATATCAGATAAAGGAAACACAATGTAAGCAAACATCAATCAAGGAGTATGAGAATGTTATGTTGTGGTCCAAATTTCGCATCCCTCTCTCTGGGTGTATATGGCTTTCTTCAGTGAACAATTGGAGGTGGTTTGAAACATTTCATTGTTGAAGAGAGCCATGTCCATCAGAATTGATCGTCATATAGTACTGTTGTTGCCGTGTATAATGATCTCCTGGTTCTGCTCATTTCACTCAGCATCAGTTCATAACATCTATCATTTTTAAATTAAACCCAATATACCATTTTGGAGAACAATTTGAAACTATACTGAAAGGGCTATAAATAGATCTGACACAGAAATATCACTACTTGGCTGTATCCTAAAGAGATTAAAGAAAAAGAATTTATATTGAGAAAAATTATTATTAATAACTAATATCTTGGTGAGATTCAGAGGTCTCCCTTTTTTTGCTTTTTGCTGAGGCAATTGGGGTTAAGTGACTTGCCCAGGGTCACACAGCTAGGAAATATTAAGTGTCTGAGACCAGATTTGAACTCAGGTCTTCCTGACTAAAGGGCTGGTGCTCTATCCACTGCGCCACCTAGCTGCCCTGGTCTCCCCTTTTTCTAAACTCCTTTTTAAAAGTTTTTCAAGAAAAATTTCTTGAAGGAAATTATTGATAATGAGGTTGCATTAGTCAGATCCCAATATTTACAAAATTACAAGGAATTTAATCTAGAGTAGGGCCAACGATTGTCTGGATCCTTTTGTCTAGATGACTCCAGACTGCCAGTAGTCTGAATCTTAATCTATATATAGTTTGCTTTGTTTTTTCTTTATTTTTTCTTTACACTTGATATTCATTTTTAAAAATTTAATTCTAAACTCTCTCTCTCTCTCTCTTTCTCTCTTGCCTCTTCAGTCCCACCCATTGAGATGGCAAGCATTATGATATCAGTTACACCTGGGAAGTCATGCAAAATGTATTTCCATATTAACTATGTTACAAAAAATAATAAAAAGCAAGAAACATAAATTTTAAAAAAGTATGTTTCAGTTTATACTCAAGAGTTCATTAATTCTGTTAGATAGCATTTTTCATCATGGGACCTTTGGAATTATCTTGAATCATTGCCTTGATCATAGTAACCAAGTCTTTCATAGTTCATGATGATTACAATATTGCTGTTACTATATACATTGTTCTCCTCATTTCAGTTCACTTTTCATTAGTTCACTTAATAAGACTTAAGATTTTTCTGTCTCTATCTCCTTCACCATTTACCACTATAAATGTTCTTGTACTAATTGACTTTTTAAAAGGTTCAAGAAATATCATTTCAGAGTAATTTAATCATTAATTATTATTAATTAATTATTAATAAGGCCAGTGGGTTATTAATAAAAGAATGGTCGTTTTCCTGTCTCTCATAGACCAAAGACAGTCTTGGTGATAGATTCACAGCTTATATGTCCTTTGAAACAGTGGCCAATGAGGGGTTGAGAGTGACCCTTGCTCAGAGAAATTATCTGTGTTCAGACTACTCCGAAGTCTAGGACAAAATGATCTGTCTATAGAAGACAATGAACTTAGCTACTTTAGGTAAAATTCCTTCTAATGTTGGGTGCGTCGATGCAATCTCATTATCAATAATTTCTTTCAAGAAAAATGAATTTTAAAAAATGAGTTTAGAAAAAGGGGAAACTTCTGAATCCCCCCAAGACATTAAGCATTAATAATTTTTCTCAATATAAGTCCTTTTCCTTTTTCTTTGATCTCTTTAGGATACAGCCTACAGTGATATTTCTGTGTCAAATCAATTGCACAATTTTATAGCTCTTTCAGTATAGTTTCAGATTATTCTCCAAAATGATATATTAGCTTTCTTTTGTATATATTTCTTTGCATGGTATCTCTCAATTTAGATTATAAGCTTCCTGAGGACAAAGACTGTCTTTTGCTTCTTTTAGTATCCCCAAGTACTTAGCATGTCTCCTACAATAGTAGGTACTTAATAAATGTTTATTGAATTGCATCTATTTTAACTCTTACTTTTATGTCATGATCCTGTGATCATCCATTCTGTCTCCGATCATTGTGAACTTGGTACTTTTATGCATTAAGGATTTTATTTTTGATGACCACCTCCCTCTAAAAGTCCTCCCCCCTTTAGAGAGCCCCTCCCTCTTTTTTATACTTTTCCCCTAATTCTTCTACTTTCCCTTCTATTAATCTATCCCTTTCTTTCCCTCCAAATGTGTCTGCTATACTCTTTTAGAGCCCAATCTGATGAGAGTAAGATTCACACAATGCTCATCGCTCTCCCATCTTTCCTTCAATTATATTAGATTTTCTTTGTCTCTTCATGAGATTTTACCTTATTTTTACCTCCTTTTTTTTTTTACTTGATTTTACCTCCTTTCCCCTCCTTTTCCAGTATGATAGCTCTTCCACCTCTAGTTTCTTTTTCATATTATCAAAATAAAATCAAATTATACCTCCATTCTTTAAGTATACCCATAGTAGAAATATAGTTCTCAAGAGTTCTTTCCTTTTTACATGCATTAAGGATTTTAAAGAAGCACCTGGGGATGAAGAAAGCCCTTATTTCCAAACACCTCTGCAGATGGCCTAGAGCTATCCCAGCTGACAATAGAATTGACCACAGAGAGTGGGCAATGAGAATACCCAGAGCTGCCTCCCCCAGTTACCTGGAGGTTTCTGGATTCTTATTCCTGAGCGGACTATTAAAGGCTTAGCTTTGTGGGGGAGAAGTCAAAGGCTGGGTACATGTGCCTGAATGTAGCTTTCTGATGTCTGCCAGCCAGCTACTAGCAGCCCTAGCCCCGAGGTCTTTTTGAGAAAACATGGACAACACCATCATGGTTTGGTTGTAAAAAATAAAAAGTAAAACTCCCAAAACTGGTTCTAGAGTCAGAAGACTGGTTCAAGTCTCAGCCCAGACACTTAATAGCTATGTGACCCAAAGCACACACTTCACTTCTACCTAGTGTTCTGATCTATATTTGTACCTCTTGCTTCATGAGGACTGTGTGTATGTGTGTTTGTATAGTGACAGCTTGGTACAGTGGAGTGTGTTCCCAAATTGGCATCAGAAGGCCTGGGGTTGAACCCCAGCTTGGATACTCACTGCCTTTGTGTCCTTGGACAAATCATTTAAAATTGTCTGGCCTCAGGTTCTTTCTCTGTAAAATAAGGATGTCAAATCAGATGGCCTCTAAGATCCCTTTCAACCCTAGGTTTATGATCCTATATAAATGTGGATTATTGTTATTCATGTTAGTGAGGTTAAACTGTTTGCATGGGAGACCTCTGGAGAGGTTTTTTCCCAGTAACTAAAAGAATTCTCCCCAACCTTTAGCTGTTCTAAGCAAAGTTCTGAGGTTATAGAATCTTAGAATGGCAGAACTGGAAAAAGCTTTAGATAAAGCTCATCTGGCTCATTTCTTTCATTGATCAGAGGAAGAAACTGAGGCCCAGAGAGACGAAATTATTTACCCCAAGTTATTTATTGTGTGTTAATGGTAGTGTCAGGATAAGAGTCTTCTGATGATAAACCCAGCATTTTTTTTCCCTCTTTAGTACGTTATTGGGATCAACCTCCTCCTTTCTCCCCCCCCCACTTGTTTTGTGGCTATTGAGCTCTGCCCTTCTTGATCCCATTAAAGAGCTTCTTGTTAACCTAAGCCGATACCACATAATCCGACTAATTTAAGCTACTGGGGCCTATGCCTGGGCTTTAGGAAGGAGGGTAGTGGAAGAGGGAGGGTGAGAGAAGGAAAGACCCATGTCCTTTCAGGTCCATGACTACTCTATTCCAATCCATCCCTGGTTGACTTTATGGTCTGTTTTTAAGTGGCCTATCATAATTTCCAGGCTGTGTTGACACAGAATCTTGGGGCAGCTATTCTGATTGATTAGGGCCTATTCAAACAGTATTATCAGTGAATTGTCAAGCCTTATCTGAGTAGCTACCAAGATTAGCTGGATGTGGGGGGAGGGCAAGTAGAGGGAGGCAAATTTCTGCACTCTCCAGACAAGAGTCACAGGGTCTGTCCTTTCTGCCCCAATAATAAGTATATCGAACTCTGGAACTAGATGCCTTTCAGAGTCTGGGTGCTGTGCCAAGCAGAGATGCCATACTGAAGCCTCCTCTGAAGCTAAGGAATGTTGATCTGGACATGAGATTAAAGACCTCACTCAGCTTTGTCAGGATGACGGTCCACAGGACCCTGCCCTAGAGGATGAGCAATGTGGAATGGTCAGGGACCTTTAAGGCCAAATGATCTACCTTTTCCCCTTAGAGACTCAAAGACTCATTTCCTAGGAGAGTTTTCCTGGGGACCCAGATGGGGGAATTTTTAGTTTCTCAGAGTATAAAAACCTTTGTCATTGCTGAGGATGTCTCTAGTTCTAAGCACTCCCATTACTATGGAACTTTCAGGTTTACAGGGCACATTCTACCCAACAGACTGAAGGAGAGGGTATAGAGATTTTTAATCTCCATTTTACAGAAAGGAATGAATGAATGAAGCCCCCAAAGTTTCTTATTTACTTAAGGTGACACAGCCAATAAGTTATAGGCTAGAGTTCAAACCCAAGTCTGCTATTGCTAGTCCAGGGCCCTTTTAACTATACAAAACTGCCCTATATGCCTCTTTCCCTTTCCCAAATCTCCCCCTTCCACCTCTATCAAATCACATTTCTATTGGCTTTCAAGTTTACAAAGCACTTCCCCCACAACAACCCTGTGAGATGGGTATTATAAATGTCATTGTGCCCATTTATAAAAGGTGGAGAAACTAAAACCCAGAGTTGAATTGATTTGCCTGAGATTATCTGGCTGGTAAGTGGTAGGGCCAGGACTTCAAATAGTCTACCAGGACTTTTGTACTTTCTCCTGGGCCTCTAACATTGCTTCTCTTGGGTCAGGAACAGTCACACCCCTCCATTAGCAGCAGATATTCATTTTCTACTGTACAAAGTATCCAGCCACCTGTACAAGCTGTAGATGAGATGGCAGGGTTCTAGTTGGTAGCCCAAGTGTGTGTGTGTGTGTGTGTGTGTCTGTCTGTCTGTCTCTGTCTGCCTCCCTGCCTGCCTGCCTGTCTAAGTGGGAAGAACCCTGCCACATACCAGGATTCGGGGATTCGGGTCCTGGCCCTGCAACTAGGCCTATGTGACATCATCCAAGTCTCTTCCTTGTTTTGAAGCTGTTTCCTCATTTGTAAAGTGAAGAGGTGTTGGACCAGATGAATGTAGATGGGTGGTCTGAACTAGATTAATTTGGAGTACCAGCCCTTGCCACTAGAAAATTCCATCTCCAATCTGCTCTCTGCCCAGTCAGTTATTGATGGAAAAGAGAGGCTTGAGCTGCTGACTGTTACACTCTAAGTGACAGAGCTGGGATTGGAACCCACTGTCCTCTGGCTTCTAAATCAGGGTTTTTTTTTTTTCTCTGCCACAGAGTTTTTAAAATATTCAGTGCTTGGGGCAGCTAGGTGGCTCAGTGGTTAGAGCACCAGCCCTGAAGTCAGGAGGACCTGAGTTCAAATCTGGTCTCAGACACTTAACATTCCCTAGCTGTGTGACCCTGGGCAAGTCACTTAACCCCAATTGCCTCAGCAAAAAGGAAAAAAAAAATATTCAGTGCTTGTAGCCTCACTAGACTGACTTTCCACCTGCTCCCCCCCCAACACTCACATATATAGCTGCTCTCTGAAATCCCTGAATTGTTTTGATTACTCAGTATAGTTTTATACTACAAAGTAAGGGAATCAAGGAAGCAATATGTAAAGAGTGGTAGAGCCTGAACTGAGTAGAGATTAATCAGTGTGTCCCTGGGGGTCTGGTGGGGAAATTGGCCAAGGGTAGCAACAGGTTCTAACAGAGGTCTGGGTGAATCCAACAGTACCTGTCTCCCTCTCCTTGCAGCCTCCCCATCTCTTTTGAGTGGGTAAGAAGAGAAGGGGCTACTCTCTAAGCCACAGGAAAGGAAGTCCTTTCTGAATTGGAGTGTTCAGGAGGCCCCAAGATGCTCATTAATGAGTATGATTTAAATAGATAATGAAAGTTTTACACTGGGCAGCCTTCTGCAGAAGCAAGGCCTGGCCCCTGGCCATCTCCCAGAGGGCTTGGCACAGGGAAAGACCTATTTGGTGAGGTCCACCCTGCCTTGGCCACTCTCCCAGCTTTGGGCCAGAGTCCTGCAGAACTTTCACCAGTTTATCTACCTGTATTGAAGGGACAGCCCCAGGCCTCCTTAGTAAGACTTAAGTCAGTAGTCTGTCCCCACTAGGTCAGAAGTGCTTTCCAAATGCTCATAAATCACAGAATTGAAAGTCATCTGGTGCCTTCCTGTCATCTTACAGAGGATGAATCTGAGATCCAGAGAGTGTTGTCCAAGATAACACTGCAAGTTAGCATTAGTGTCAGAGCCAGAATGAAAACAAAAACAAAAATAAAACAAAAAAAACCTCACACTCTCTGACTCAAGCATTCAGGAAAGGCTAATGAACCAGCCCATCTTTATACTACCTGCATGTTCAGTCCCATCCTGGGTATCGTGGAGGGGACATAGAAGAGAAAATGTCATTGCTGTCTTGCAGCTCACAGTTCAGATGGAGGGAAAGATTTATGCTCTGAAACATTTATTCACCAAAATCTGTATTATATTTTAGAACTTAATGATGAATGAGAGGTAGTAAAAAAAAAACAAAACAAACACTCTGGCTTGGTTGTCTAGAGACCTTAGTTTGAAACCCAGATATACTTGCAAATAGCTCTGTGATCCTGAGCCAATCAATTTCCCTGAGAGTCTGTTTTTGTCTCTGCTAGTGAATGGATCTGACTGGATCACTTAAGATCCCTTCACACTCAGCAATGCTTTTAAGCAGTATAGTGGTGTGGAATTAAGGTCTGGCTTGGAAGACCTCTCTCTTCACTAGCTGTGTAACCTTGGGAATGCCTAATAATTTAACCTCACTGAGCTTTTGTTTTCTCATCAGTTAAATGCAGCTGATAGTTTCATTCCTTACCTCATGTCGTTATTATAAAGTCCTTTGTAAATGTTACAACATTTTTAAAATGTAAGCTATTATTTTTACAGTTTTAAATGGGGAGGGAGTCTTAAAAGGTTTTTGAATGTTACCTAGGCATAATTGGACTCTTTTAGTAAAATTAATCAAATGCCATATTCAAGATGGAATTGAGGGGAAGGGAATGATGAACAATTTGTTTCTGGTATTTTTCTCTTCTTCCACTCCTGAAGTCTTCAATGTTCTGTATTCATAATCCTATCTTTCTTTTCACTGGACCTTCCAATCTCAACCATGGTTTTGTTGTTGTTGTTTTGCTGAGGCAATTGCAATTAAGTGACTTGCCCAGAGTCAGACAGCCAGGAAGTGTTAAGTGTCTGAGGCCAAATTTGAACTCAGGGCCTCCTGACTTCAAGGTCAGTGCTCTATCCACTGTGCCTCTACCATGTTTAGTAGCTAGAGGACTTTGATTCTTCCTCCCCCCCTTTTCTGGGGCTCAGAATAAGGGGACCAGCCCCAAAACCTCCCACATCCCAAAGAGGTAGGTCTTTCCTATTGGGGGTATAAAGAGACAAACTCTGCCCATTGAAGGTCTCTTTCCTTGCCCCCTCATTTTAATATGAGGTTCCTTTCTTCCTGGGACCAGGATCACTAGCAGTAGCCATCCTGTTTAGAGCCATCCTGACTCTTCCATGCTAGAGGGTGAGCTAAAAAGAGGTGAGAGACAGTGGCACCCAGGACTAGGAATCCCAAGATCTGGGTTTCCATAATAGCTTTGTCATTATTGTGTATGACTCCGAGCAAACCACTCTTTTCTGAGGCTCAGTTTTGTCACTGAATAAGTGACAACTGGGAGAGCTCTAGGTATACTTCCAAATCTACAGTCCTAAGACTGGGCAGCCTTTACAGCAGAAGCCCCCACTGAACAGACCTGAGAACATTGACTTTGAGGATTGGAAGGCTCCTTAGAGATCCTCTCAGCCAATCCCCTTGTTTCACAGAGGAAAAATGGATTGCCCAAAGTCACCCAAAATTAGGGGAAGATTTGAGATCCAACATTTCCTGTCTTTCAATCTCTGGTCCTTGGTCTCCCCACTCTACCCCAAACCTTAAACAGGTACCTTGTAGAAGGTTGCTGAAAAGGATGGAAAAGCCAGACCTTAGGGATCCTAGAAGAGTCACTGAACCTCAGATGTCCAGCCTTCCTTGGTTGTGGCTGTTTGCATTGACTGCATTCTATTTATTGCCCCCAGTTGGGGACAAAGAAAGGTCTGTCTGCCTATCCTCCCTTCCCCCATTAAAGGGATCATGGGCATTTTGTAGCCTAGGAACTAGCTTTTTTTTTCCTCTTATTTTCTTTCTTCTTTCCTTCTTCCTTACTTTTTTTCCCCTTCTTCCTTCCTTTCTTCTCTTTGTTGTCCTTTGAAGCAAGATGTTTCTTTACAAGGCTAAAAGAAACACTCCTGGATCAAAAAACTGAGAATAATAATGATAATAAAATAATTAGTATTTATATAAACACTTTAACATTTGCAGAAAAATTTGCAAATACTAGTTGATCTTTAACAACAGCCCTGTGAAGTAGGTGATATTATTGGGCCCCATTTTATAGATGAGATAATTGAGGCAGATATTGGTTAAGTCACTTGACTAGCTATACAGATTATATACATATATATGTATCTCAATTAATGCAAATATTGAAGGGCCACACTCTTTGGAACTGTGACTTTACCCTTTGGTCCTATTTGTTCCTTAAGTATGAGCAATTTCTTCTGTGAGGTATATGTGTCTGTGCCTTTATGAGGAGGCTGTGTTCCTGGGTTAGGGGGGAGGGGTGTGGATATTTCTGTAACAACTATCCTTGCTATATTTGGTTAGTAAATACCCTTTGTAAAAAAAAAAAAAAAAAAAAAAAACTGATAAAATCTGGCTTGGGTAGAGCCTTTTTTTATTTTAATCTTATTTTTGTTGTACTCTCCTACAAAACTCCTAAATTTCACAGTTTAGCAGTTCAAAATCCAGGACACAAACTGTATTGTAACTTACTATAAATGTATCAACCACTCTGGAGCTACTTCCCCTGTTCTCACTCCCACTGGCAGGCCTGATCCCCAGAGGATAACTGACTCCCTCTCTCCCCTGGGATCTAGGGGGTAAAACCCTAAGAGGCTGAGGGTTTCAAGTATTATTGCATAGGAGTCTCTAGGCAGAACAGTTAAGAGAGATGAACATCTTCATGGCGAGGGTGGGGGGAGCAGTTTGAGTGAAGAAAAGGGGACATAGAAGAGAGGTTGTGAAGGTAGACAGGATAAGACCTGACAACAGATTGGATTTATGGGGAGAGTGCAAGAGTTAAAGTGGATCCCAAAGTGGCAGAATTGGGTGACTGAGAGGGAACTTCCTTTTCCTTTATAGTAGTCATTTCCGTTTGTTGGGGTGCTTTAGATTTTTTTTTTTACATGGCTGATAGCATGTCCACATTTACCAGATGAGGAAACTGATCTACAAAAGTTACATAAATTGCTTGATTCCATTAAGTAGGGTCACTTTTCCCCTCCAGAGTTCACTTTATTTATCATAATGTTGAGGGGTTTGGTCTGGGTTCCAAACATCTTCCAGTTTTAAATATCTTGCGCTTAAATCCTGTGAAATTATTCTTCCTTCCCCCTTCTCCACCTCAGACTCCCCTCCTTGTCCCAGCCTTAACAAATGTCTCAATTACTTACAATGGCCAACTTCCTCTTTAGTTCTAGCCTTTGGAGTAAAGAGGTAACTTTCACAGCCAGTCTCAGGGTCCCTGAAGACTTCTCAATCTGTCTTCCTATGATCCTAGTCCTTAGCAGAATTGAGGGCTTGCCTTGCCAATGACCACTTAATCAGCAAATATTTATTAAAGTAGTATTATATGCCAGGGCACTGTACTATATACTGGGGACACAAGTACAAAGAATGGAACAGTTCTACTCAAAAGGAGCTTATGTTCTCAATGGAGGTGATATGTATATGTAAAAATATACAAAACAAATATAAAATTTATCAATAAAAAATTACAAAGTAATTAAATAGAGGGAGGGCAGTAGTACTTCAAGAGGCAATCAGGAAAGGGTTACATGTAGGAAATGGTGTCTGAGCTGCATTTTAAAGAAAAAAGGACTGAGGAATTCTGGTGAGTCAAAGCTTCTGATATTGAAGCCACTTGAATGCTCCTTCAGACAAGGGTCAGACCCTTGCCAGTGGTCTTTAATCCCAACAGTGGTGGAATTGAAAATCCCAGATCTCTAGGGATTTGGGGGACAGGAAGTAGAAGAGGAAAGTAGTAGGGAGAGAAGTGATAAAAGGAGGAAGAGGTAGGAGAGCTCACATTTTTATCTCTTTTTAAAGTTTATAGAATGCCTTCTTCCTAACAGCCCTGGAAAGAATGTCATGATTTTACTATTGTCCCATTTTACAGATGAGGAAACTGAAGCTTGGAGAGATGGCAGAATTTGCAAGGTCACATAGCTGGGATTTAAAATTAATCACTTGATTCTGAGTCCAGTGTCTTTTCTAATAAAAATTTCTACCCTGACTCATAACCCCTTTAGATTTAGAGGAAGAAGAGAAAAGATTTTATATCCCATTGTTTGTTTATTCTATTTTTTAAATATACTTTTATTTCATTAAATATTTCCCAATTACATGTAAAGCATTTTAAACATTCATTTTGTTTTTTGTTTGTTTTTTTTTTTAAATAACATTGTTTAGAAAACCAACCTCCTTAGAAGGATTAGAAAGTAGGTAGCCCAAAGACATGCGTGTTATTCTGAAATCCTGGACCTGTCAACAACTCAGGTCTGTTAGCTGGGAAGCCCATTTTTAGCAGTTAAGCTTTGCTAACTTTTAAATAACATGTTAAAACAGTTTTTAAACTTCTTTTGTTGTTGTGAGTTCCCAATTGTATACCTCCTTTCCCTCCCCCTTCCCTGAGACAGTAAGCAATCTTATATAGTTTATTCAGGTTTAGTCATGTAAAACATTTCCATATTAGTCATTTTGTACAAGAAGACTCTTTAAAAAATGAATGAAATAAAGTGGAAAATAGCATGCTTCAGTCTATATTCAGACAGATTCAGTTCTTCTCTGGAGGAAGGATAGCATGGTTCATTATAAGTCTTTGAGGATTGTCTTGGACCATTGTGATGCTGAGAAAAGTGAAGTCATTCACAGTTCTGCATCATGCAATATTGCTGTTACTGTGTACAATGTTTTTCTGTTTCTGTTCACTTCACTTTGTATCAGTTCATGTAAGTTCCAGGTTTTTCTGAAATCATCCTGCTTGTCATTTCTTATAGCACAATGATATTCCAACAAAAATAGCTTGTTTACAAGATAAATTGCTGAAAGTTTGAGGCTGGAGTTAGAATCTGCTCTCATAGCTGTGACGTGAGCTGGCTCACCTTGGACAAGTCACCTCAGTGCTGGTCTTTAGGTTCCTGATCTGCAAAGTGATGGGCTTAACCTAGATTTATAAGGTGTCCCAGCTCTAAATTAACTACCCCTTATCACCAATCCTGATCCACTGTTCCAACTCTTGCCCAAGGGTGTCAGCGTGCCATAATGGAATCGGGAAACGCTGAGTTGGAATTCTGCCTTATACTATATCACCCTGAAGGAGTCACTCAACCTATCTCAGCTTTAGTTTCTTTATCTGAAAAATGGAGATAATAATAGCACCTACCTCAGGGTTTTTCTATGGACCAAATAAGAAAAATGATATTTTATAAAATGCTTTGCAAGCCATAAAGTGGGTATGTAAATATCAGCTTTTATTCATGTCACCTATGGTACCCACCCACTTACCTGAACCTCCACTTGTTTGGGAGTTCTGGCCCTGGAAATGATTGGTAGTGAAGATAATACCAATGTTTTTTTTCTCTGAGAGAAAAGTGAGGTAGTTGTGGGCTGCATGGGGCTAGAAGAGTCCCTTACAATTCTTTATTCAATCTACTTATCTCCAGGGGATGATTCTAGAGAGACTATTAAACTTTAAAAAAAAAAAAAATAGCTTGTTTAGCTATTCCCTAATTGATGAGCATCCCCTCAATTTCTAATTCTTTAGTTGACTTTTAAGAAAATATATGATTTTAATTATTTTGTTAAAATATTGCCCAATTATATGTGAAACAATTTTTAAGTCATTTTAAAAAATTTTGAGTTCCAAATTCTCCCATTTCCTTGAGGGCAAGTAGTTTGATATCGATTATGCATGTGAAGTCATGCAAAACATAATTTTCATATTAACTATATTTCAAAAGAAAATTCAGACCAAAAAACTCAAGAAAAATAAAGTTTAAAAGAAGTACACTTTGGTCTATATTCAAAGTTTATCAGTTCTCTCTCTCTGGAAGTCAGCATTTTTCATAATGGGTTCCTTGGAAGTGGCTTGGATCATTGTCTTGATCAGAGTAACTAAGCTAAGTAGGGAAAGTAGAAGAGAACTTCTGTTTAAATGAGGGTTGAATAGGTCACCTACCAGAATACTGAAGAGAAAATTTCTATATTGAAGACTGGACTAGATGATTAACAGAGAATAACAACAACAGTGTTTATGTAGCACTTTAAGGTGTACATAGCATTGCATATATTCTGTCATTTAATCCTCACAGTTAACCCAGTGAGGTTGGCACTATTTTTTAGCTCCATTTTATGGATAAGGAAACTGAAGTTGAATAAAGTCAAGCTGTGTGATCCTGGACAAGTCACTTAACCATTATTTGTCTCATTTTCTCAACTGTAAAATGGCGCACTGGAGAAGGACATGCTAAATGACTCTGGTATTGGTATCTTTGCCAAGATTTTCCTCATGCCCAAGGCAGTCCACAGGATACCAAAGAGTCAGACACATATGACAGAGTGACATCCATCATGATTAGTACTAGCAAAGACAACAAAAGAAACAATTTCTGTCTTCATGGAACTTATAATCTAATTAAGGAGATAAAACACAGTCATTCAAAGGAAGGAGAGACCTATGTGCCCAGAGGTGGTCAAAAATGACTTCCTGAAGGAAGAGGCACTTGAGCTGGGCTTTGAAGTATGGATAGACAATTCCAAAAGCCCCATGATGAAATGTGCTTTCCACCTCCAGATAAAGAGCTGATGAAAAATAATTTTTCCCCTTTTCTTTTTTGGAGGGGTGTGTGTAAGAGAGAGAGAATAGGTATGTTTAATACCAGAATTTTGTAATAGGTTTTATTTTTCTTGCCTTCTTGATGAGTGGGAGGAAAAGAATTGGGAACTGAATATAAAAACTGAATTGAACTTTAAGAAAAAATTAATGGTATATGAATGTCATGGAATATTATTGTTCTGTAAGAAACCACTAGCAGGGTGATTTCAGAGAAGCCTGGAGAGATTTGCACAAACTGATGCTAAGTGAAATGAGCAGAACCAGGAGAACATTATATACAGCAACAAGACTATATGATGATCAATTCTGATGGACGTGGTTCTCTTCAATAATGAGATGATTCAAACCAATTCCAATTGTTCAGTGATAAAGCCATATACACTCAGGGAGAGGCCTGTGGGATCTGAGTATGAACTACAACATAGCATTTTCACACTTTCTATTGATGTTTGCTTGCATTGTGTTTTCTCAGGTTTTTTTCTTGTAGATTTGATTTTTCTTGTACAGCAAGATAACTATCAATATGTATACATATATGCAATTTGTCATATATTTTAACATAATTAACATGTATTAGACTTCCTGCCATCTAGGTGATGGCGTGGGGGGAAGGAGAGAAAAATTTGGAACAGAAAGCTTTGCAAGGGTCAGTGTTGAAAAACTGTCCATGTATATATTTTGCAAATAAAAAGCTTTAATAAAAAAAGTATGAATAAGATTTGGAGAAACAGACAGCCTCTGCATAATCAGTGTCAGCTTTTCTTATGTTGCTAAGTCTTAATTTTTCTTCCATTTGACATCAGAAGATTGCCTTCCCCTCCCTACAGAGGTGTTTGCTTGTAATAGACAACCTCACCCCTCCCAGTAGTCCTTACTGATTGGATTTGGATCTCCCTGCCTCCCTGCTTCCTGTTTCCAGGCTCTGCATTGGCCCCCTGGATTCCCATGTTTCTAAACCAGCTTTGGTATTTGTTCAGGTGTTTTCCTCAAGAGCATTCAGCTAGCAAGGAAGGATGCCTGGCGCCTCTCATGCATGCCACCCTGCTCCTTGTCTATGAAGCAGTCCACTAGATAATCTCAGTTTCTTTCTTTTTTTTTTTTTATTTTTTTTTAATTATTAATACTTTTTATTTGCAAAACATATGTATGGGTAATTCCTAAACATTAACTCTTACAAAGCTTTCTGTTACAAATTTTCCCCCCCTACTCCCCACCCCTCCCCTAAATAGCAGGATATCCACTACATGATGTTAGAATACTTAAATCGAATATATATACAGTTATTGCCACATATCATCTTTTTGTTCAGGAGAAATCGCATCTTAAGAGAGAATAATCCGATAAAGGAAATACAATGCAAGCACACATCAATAGAGAACATGAAAATGTTATGTTGTGGTCCACATTTCACATCCCTCTCTCTGGGTGTATATGGCCCTCTTCACTGAACAATTGTAATTGGTTTGAAGCATTTCATTGTTGAAGAGAGTCATGTCCATTAGAACTGATCCTCATATAGTACTGTTGTTGCTGTGTACAGCGATCTCCTGGCTCTGCTCATCTCACTCAGCATCAGTTCATGCAAGTCTCTCCAGGCCTCTCTGAAATCGTCCTGTTGGTCGTTTCTTACAGAGCAATAATATTCCATAACATTCATATACCATAATTTGTTCAGCCACTCTCCAATTGATGGGCATCTACTCAGTTTCCAGTTTCTAGCCACCACAAAAAGAGCTGCCACAAACATTCTTGCACATGTGGGGCCCTTTCCTTCTTTTATAAGCCCAATAGAAACACTGCTGGGTCAAAGGGTATGCACAGTTTGATAACTTTTTGAGCATAGCTCCTAATTGCTCTCCAGAATGGTTGGATCCGTTCACAGCTCCACCAACAATGCATCAGTGTCCCAGTCTTCCCACATCCCCTCCAACATTCATCATTATCTTTTCCTGTCATTTTAGCCAATCTGACAGGTGTGTAGTGGTACCTCAGAGTTGTCTTAATTTGCATTTCTCTGATCAATAGTGATTTGGAGTACCTTTTCATATGATTACAAATAGTTTTAATTTCATCATCTGAAAATTGTCTGTTCATATCCTGTAACCATTTATCAATTGGAGAATGGCTTGAATTCTTATAAATGTGAGACAATTCTCTATATATCTTAGAGATGAGACCTTTATCAGAACCCTTAAATGTAAAGATGATTTCCCAATTTGATGCTTCCCTTCTAATCTTGTCTGCATTAGTTTTGTTTGTACAGAAACTTTTTAACTTAATATAATCAAAATTTAGATAATCTGTTTCATCCAGTCTGTGCTTAAGAAATGTTTGTCAAATGGAATTGAATCAAATGAAAGATAATTTCCAACTTTACAACTGTGTACTTGAAGCAATGTGTTGTGATGGATTAGTCAGAGTTAGAGATCTAAATTTGAATCTCCAAATGCATTAACTCATCTGATTTACTCATCTTACTTTACTCATTTTAAAATAGGAGTGATTCCTCCTGCTAAACTTGTAGTGATGATTAAATGAAGGATGACACCTTGCAGCATTATTTTTATTTTAGAATATTTGTTATATTTTAAAATTTTATTTTTTTAAAGATGGCTTTCATTTTTGTAAGATTTTAAGTTCCAGTTTTTTTTCTCCCTCCCTTTTTCACCTTTCCCCTCTCCACTTTAACAAGAAAACTGAAATAGGTTATATGTGTACATTTCCATGTGAGTCATGTTGGGAAAGAAAAATCAGAACAAAAGGGAAAAAATTACGAGAAAGAAGAAAACAAAACAAAAGGAAAAAAAAGTGAAAATAATATGCTTTGATTTGCATTCAATCTCCATAGTTCTCTCTGGATGCATTTTCCATCCAAAGTTTATTGGGGTTGCCTTGGATTACTGAAGACTGCCGAGAAATGTTAAGCCTATCACATAATTTTGATGTTATTATGTACAATGTTCTTCTGGTTCTGTTTACTTAATTCAGCATCAGTTTGCGTAAATCCCAGCTTTTCTGAAATCAGTCTGCTCATCATTTCTTATAGAACAATAATATTCTATTACATTCATATATCATATGATTTCCCATTCCCAAATTGATGTACATCTACTTTTTTTCATATTCTTTGCTACCACAAAAAGGGCTGCTACAAATATTTTTGCACATATGCATCCTTTTCCCTCTTTTATGATTTCTTTGGGATATAGACCCAATAGTGGTACTACTAGATCAAAAGGTATGCACAGATAGTATGATTCATTATAAAGCCTTTTAAAAAATTTTTCATTTTCATTTTTCATTATTTTATATACAGCCACGTATCCTGTATTGACATTTGAACAAACCAGTGGTCTTGACTTTCCTGACCCCCAGCTCCCTCTTGCAAACAAAATTCACTGAACATTTATTTGGACTTCCAGGTAGCTAGTCATAGAATTTAAGACTCACTGGGAACTTAGAAATCACCTGGTTCAAACACCTCATTTTATGGAGGAGAAGGAAACTGAGACACCTGCTCAAGGTCAAATAACAAGTTGTTGGCACAGTCAGAATTTGAATTCAGGTTTTCTGACTCCAGATTCAGTTTTTTTTTTTTTTTTGTTTTCCATGCTTCATTTAGTCATTTGTTAGCATTCTGCCTTTGAGTCTGAATCCCCTGGGTTTAGCCTCCACTTTGTGGGTTGGCTAAAGGCTGTGAATGGTGGCTTGTGGGGATATGGTGTATAAAATCAGGAACAGCCATCATACCTTGTCCATCAAATCTATTGGGGGGTGCAAGGAAGGGTGTTATGGTTTCCTCTAATTTTCTGTCAAAGTTTGGCTGTAGTCAGGAATATTTCAGAAATGTACATTACAGCCTGTGCAGTTGCTGCCGGAGTCTGCTAATTGCCAGTAGAAATAGGGACAGAAGGTCAAGGAAACTGGTTTTGGTACTATAGACTGTCTTGCAATGAGATTTATCTGCTGTTTGAATTGGACATAGCTCCAGGACCAGCAGATAGACTTTTCTCTTGATTTGCTTACCCTTAGCATATACCCCTACTCTAACCCCAATGTGCATGATGTAGATGCTTTCTCCTTGCCTGATGTGTCTTATCCCCTGTGTGTCCCTGTGTGATCACTCTTGGGCTTCTTTCAACCTACATGCATAAATCATTTTCTCACACAAGGGGGGAGCTACAATGACAGCAGCATGTAGGAGATGTAAGTAGGTTTCATCATTAGTGCTATTTCACAGGTACATTGATTAAAAACAAAAACAACTACTATCCAGGATAGGTATGATAAGAAAAGGAGGTTGGCAGATCATATTGCAAAACCTAGGTATGTCAGATGAACAGCATATATATACATTGCATATGGTATTTACAAAATGTTTTGGTTGTTTTTAATAGGACTATAAGATATAGAACCTGAAGGGAGGCTATGTCGTATCTTCATTTATAGATGACAGAACTGAGACCTAGAAAAGAAATCTTGTGCCTAAGGTCACGCAGTTTATGAGACTAACAATTCATATTTACATGGTTTTTTAAGGCTTGCAAAGCCACAACCATACTGTGAAGTAGCAATTGTTTATTATGAGCATTATTGATCCAGTTTTATAGATAAGAGCAAACTGAGGCTCTTACAACAGCATATATCCCTCCATAATTATGCTTCATACCCACAGTGTAACTAACATACTCACATACACCTCACCCCGGTGTGGAGATAAGTAACTATCAAAAAGCTTTAAGTTAAAGAAAAGTTGCTCATCTGCATGAGGGATAACGGTTTTCTCACCAGGAATTTCTAATCAGTGTATGAAATTAGAGATTGAGGTTTTAAATTTGAATTTTTTTAAAGTACATTTATGAATAAGAATCTCCCAGGGTGGGGACATTCAAAGGTCATCATCTTACTGAGACGGAATGAATCATAAAGTGAGATCATCGATTAGTGGGCAGTACTTAAAGTTTTTTTGATAGATGAATACATCTGAAAATCTTCGTGTCCTAAGGAGAGGCTCCAATATTAGAAGGGTTGATATGTGACTGTATTGAATAGCCAGTCATAACTCTGAAGGCCTGGGAGTTCATTATATGCAGCCATATTCTCTAGGGAAGATAGCACATTCATGAGAACATAGAAAATACAGAGTCAGGAAGTGACTCTGTATTTTTAACACACCATACTCCATCCACTTCACATGCTGAATAACCACGCTTCAATAAAACTGTAAAAGTGATTCCTGATTCAGGGTGTACTTCAGACTTGATGGGGTCCTTCCCAAAACTGACATTTTTTGATCTTGTGGTACCAGGGAGTTTCCAAGACAAAAGAAATTTCGAAAGGTGGTTGTCTTTTTGTAGCTTCACTATCTGGATCTGCTGAGTCTAGTGAGAGAACTTGGTCTAGGGGATGGCAGGAACAGATGAAATAGAACATCAGGGACACTGCAACCTGAGAACATTCTCAGGAGGTCTCTGCCTAACTTGGCCAAACCAGCAGCATTAGTTGCCAGACTAATATTATAAGACAGAGATGAGGTGCTAGGGTGTGGGGGACAGTGCTAGAGATTGTTACTTCTTTCCCAAGAACGGGCCCTTCATTGGATCACATACTTGGAAGAAAGGGGATCTAATGGGAGAAATTGGACATATTCTATAAAATTCTTCCCTTATTTCTATATAATCCGTATGAAGATATGTGTAAAACCTGTATGAAAATAATCTCATGCAAAGG
This sequence comes from Myrmecobius fasciatus, assembly GCA_023553655.1. Taxonomy (NCBI): domain Eukaryota; kingdom Metazoa; phylum Chordata; class Mammalia; order Dasyuromorphia; family Myrmecobiidae; genus Myrmecobius; species Myrmecobius fasciatus. The sequence goes on from JAJPUD010011558.1 coordinate 34,683, forward strand.
AGAATAGAATCTCACCACTGGACAGGAGGTTGGAGCAAGGGTTCTTAATTATTTTTGTATCATAAACCCCTTTGGCAGTCTGGTAAAGCCACGGACTCCTCCTCAGAAGAATCTTCCATCTACATTCAGAATTCAGTTAGAGGTTAATGAAAATGAAAGTGCACATTTTTTCCCTAGGTTTATTATTTAGCCTCAAGTCCAGGATAAGGAAACTAAAGATCTCACAGGCAGTTATGAGCAGCAGGTCCCAATTTTCCCACTACAGTACCCCAACTCCAGGCCTTCTCAGAAGCCTGTTTGAGGCACTTAACTCCCTAGGTCCTGGGCCCCACCCTCCTGACTAGCTACCTCCTGGCTAGGCCCACACCCCAGGTGGTTACACACAGGTATTCATGCATGAAGACACACCCAGAGTCTTGCTTCTCTACCCACCCTGGTGTGCCTACCGACTGCTGGCCCCGGGTTACGGTGTCAGGAGCTAGCTTGCTAGCTGGGACTTCCCTCTCTCTCCTCCCCTTTCCACCCTGCCGCCCAAGAAGGCTGTGAAACCAGAGCCCACTGTTCCCTCCCACTGGGCACAGGAGCCCCTCGGCAGCTTCAGTGACCAGCGCCAGAGGCAGCATTTCCTGGGCATGGGACTTCAAGTTCCGCTAGGCTGGGTGTAGAGAGGGCATCATATTGAAGGGCAGGCCCAGGAGCCAAGGGCTCCCCTGGAAGCCCAAGCCGCCCATTTAAGGAGGGTGTGGGACGAGCCATCCCTGTATGCTAAGGAAGCACCAGTGACACTGAAAGTCCGGATCTGCTTGCACATCTGAGCCCCTGTGACAAGTGGCCGCTTCCTGCTCTGTCCGGGCTTTGACTCCCATGCACTCAGATGGTTAAAGGGAACACACCATAGTGGTAACGGGGATAACTCATTTCTGTGTCTTGCTTTTCTCTTTTGATCCTCACCACAGCCATGTGAGGGAGGAAATATAAATAGCAGGATGCTCTGCTTACAGATGAAGGAACGGAGATCCTTAATAGGTTACCTTCCCAGGGTTGCCCAGGTTAGCATGACTCCAAGCCGGGGCCTAGAGCTCCTTCTGCCGCCCACAGCTGCCTCCCCACAAAGGAGGCTCCCTGCCAGCCTTTGCATTTTGATGGTACTGCTCATACACCCCAAATACCTGCTTCAGTGTACCCTCCTCCCAGGGTCCTCTGCCTGTCCTGGATTGTGAGCCCTGGGTGGGGGTAACTTTATTGATCTGTTTCTCAGGTCCTAGCACAGAGTCTTTCCTACACACTATAAATGGTCATGGAATATTTGCTAAAGGATTGTCCTTGCTTGTTCCTGCGACCCCACTAAAAACTGGAGGATTAAAGGGTGAACAGTGCAAGGCTCAGAGCTTAGATTCTGCCTCTTGGACAGTGTTTCCTCAAGGCTTTCGCTCTCAGTTCTGCTTCGGTCACCACTGAACTCTTGGCTTTCTTGGGCTCGTGCCCAATTCAGTCTCTGAGAATATGAATAATAACTCCCATTTCTATAATACATTAAGGTTTTTGAAATGCTTTGCTCACAATAACCTTGGGAAATATGCCATTGCCATTTAACAGAAGAGCAAACGGAGGCTCACAGAGCTTAGGTCATTCACCCAGGGTTCCCAGTGAGGACTTGTGACTCTTACAAGCAGTACTCTTTCCAAACCAAGCCTTCTCTTGGGAAGTGTGGACCCAAATAAATTGTAGGAGGTGTCCCTTCTCCCCCAGTGGTACTTACTCTAGTGAGAGCAGAGGGAGGGCTCAGTGGGAGGAAGAGTCCCAGTCACAGCACGGACTCTTCTGCTGCACAGGTGCTTCGTCAGGCCTTCCTTGCCATTTGACTGTGTCTCCACTTCACCTGGGGATATCATTGCCCAAAGAGGGGTAGGTACTGGTACAAGGAGTGCACACAGGAAGCCAGGATGAAATCAGAGGTGCAACAGCATATGGTTGTTGAGAAACAGACTATCACATCTGTTGTGCCTGGGTTGACTCGGGGCCTTGGCGCCCTCGTCTTTTCCTCATCTTCCTCCTCCTCCCTCCCAACTCTCTTCTCCTTCTCCCTCTTTACTTCCTCGTCCCTCTTCATCTTTCTGCCTTTTCTTCATCCTCCTGTCCTCCTTTTCTTCTCCTTCTTCCTTTCCTCCTTTCTTCCTCTTTACTCCTCCTCTCTTCCCATCCTTTCATCCTTCTCTTCCTCTCATCCTTCTTTTCCTTCTCCTTCCCCATCCTTTCATCCTTCTCTTCCTCTCTTCCTCTTCTTTACTCTTCTCTCCTTTTCTCTCTCCTCCTTCCCCATTCTTTCATCCCTTTTCTCTTCATCTTCTCCTCCTCCTCTTTCCCACCATCCTTTCATCCTCTTCCTCTCCTCTTCCTCCTCCTTCCCCATCCTTTCATCCTTCTCCTCTTCCTTTTTTACCCTTCCCTCTCCTCTTCCTCTCCTTCCTCCCCATCCTTTCATCCTTTTTCTCCTCTCCTCCTTCTCTTCCTCTTCTTCTCCTCCTCTTTTTCCTCCCTCCCCATCCTTTCATCCTCCTCCTCCTCCTCTTCTTAACATTAGAGGAGGAGCTACACCATACCCTGATACTCTCCCCAAGCCCTTTCCTGGCCTGGGGGAGAAAGAGGCACAGTCTGTGTGCACAGGGACTTCTAGACATCACAGAATTCTAAATCATGGGCTGGAAGGTGTTGCACAGACGATCTAGGTCAACTGCCTCATTTTGCAGCTAAAGAAACTGAGGCCCACAAAGGTGCCTTATTCAGTCCCTGAGAGGAAGTGGCAGTTTCCCTGACTCTACTTCAAGTAAACTTCCCTTCTATAACTGACTGCTTGTGGGGAAGCAGCTGGGTAGACTGTGTGGGTGCTGCCCTGATCCCTGGCTGGGAGAGGTTGGAAGAGACAGCAGAAGGAGGAAGGGACTTCATGAATAGAACTTGGATTGGGGGGTCTGGGAAGTTCTTAGAGTTCCAAGTAGGCATCCTTTCCTCCTCTGCCCTTATTCACTCCCCTCTCTTTTTCTCTCAGTTACAGGAGCGCTCATTGCTGACTTCCTGTCAGGACTGGTACACTGGGGGGCCGATACCTGGGGCTCCGTGGAACTCCCTATGGTGGGAAAGGTTTGTATCAAGCTTCACTACTAGTTCCTAGATATGGCCCCTGGGGCCAATGTCCTCTGCTAATTTTTTATGAAGAGTAAGGCCCTGAGCTCCATAAGGGCATGGGACCATGTCTCCTTTTTGGCTGTCCTACTATAATACTTAGCCCAGGGCCACACTGATTCACTAATAGAATGGACAGTGGGCATTCCCTCCCTGTTTAGAGAGAGGGCAAATGTGCAGAGGCCTCCGGGGCTTTCCTGTTGGCCAGGCTTCAGGGCAAGTTTATTCTGCCCACCCAATTAGTGAGATCAGGGTAGAACAGCCTTCTAACCACAGGCAGTAGCTTGTGGCTACTGGAGATTGAAATCTGGAGATAATTCTTTCACTTTCTTTTCTCTCTTAGAGGGCACTAGCTGTAAGCCAGAGGTATTTCTTAAAACCTACTTTTTGCCAGTTTTGTGGGAGATACCAAGAAGTATGAGCCATCGGCCCTGCTTTGGGGAGGCAAACTATAGAGGCACCTAATAGAGAAAAACACTAGCCATCATAGATTCAAATGATAAATGGTGTTTGGCAATTTAGATGTTCAGAGGAAGAAGAAAATGTTGTGAGTTTGGTAATCAGGCAGGTGTTTATGTGATTAACCGTAAATACTCGGCAGGATTTGAGTAAGGAGAGGATTTTTTAAGCAAAGGAAATGACATGCTCAGAAGTGCAGATGGTCTGGTGAATGCTCCAGTGGTGTTGGGGGGAGAGTGGAGTAGTAAAGAGTCCCATCTGATAGACTAATTGAAAATTGGCAATTAGGGATAGTAGACAAGGTTGGCTGGGCAGGACTGCTGGGGCTGGGGGCAGGGAGCTTCACCCTGGTGCTGATGGAAGGTGATTAGAGTATCTTGTATCCTTTCTTTCAGGCTTTCATCCGACCCTTCCGTGAACACCACATTGACCCCACAGCCATCACCCGGCATGACTTTATTGAAACAAATGGGGACAACTGCCTAGTGACTCTGCTGCCTCTGGTGAACATGGCCTACAAGTTTAACACCCTAAGTTCTGGTAAGGAGTGTGGGAGATGGGATGGGGCACAGATTTAAAATCAGCATCAGGGTAGGGTGGAAAGGGAACTTCACTGGGAATCAGAGGGAATCATAGAAAAGTAGTCCTTCAAGGCTGGGCAGTATCCATATGTGAAGTTCTGGTACCTGCAGCAAATAGGCAGGGGGAGGGGGTACATAGCATGGAAAGAAGGGAGAGACCAGAGGTTATCCCAAGACTGATAACGTCTCCTTGTTACTCATCCCAGGTATCCTTGGTTTTGTCACCAGGCAGCACATAGGCATTATGCCCCAGTAGTGTACAACCCCATGTTAGGACATTGAGACTTGTGAGGTGGAGTGTCCCTAGGTCAGGGAGTGGAGAAGAGATCACAATTCCTCCTTGCTGTCTTCTGTGACTGCCCCATATTGATGCTCTGGGACAAAGCCCTGGTCACCCAGTGTTGGTTATGGCTCCTCTGGGAAAGGTGTGAATTATGGGAAGGAGACCAAGAATATTCTAAGCATAGGGGACATTCGAGGCAGCACTGATAGGTGTTAGTAAACATGGTGCTTGAGGGAAAGTGGAGGTCCCAGTCTTGGGATTTAGAGTCTGCCCTACAACTTTTTGTCTATGAAATAAAGCCAACATGGTGGAAGAAAAAGAACACTGGACTGAAGTTAAGAAAGGCCTGGTCTCAGATCCCATTGGACATTTTCTAGCATTGTGGCCATGGGCATTCTGAGCCTCAGTCTCCATATCTCCAGAAGTGAGGATTATACTTTGAGAATTTGCCTCCTAGAGTTCAGAAGAGAGAAAGGAGGGGAGAGAGTAAAAGAGAGGGAGAAGAAGGAGAGGGAGGGAGGGAAAGAGAAAATGAGAATGCATGTGTGAAATTATCATCTCTTCCCACCTGCACACACACAGAATGTAAGCTACTTTTTTTTTTTTGTTTAAAACTTTTTATTTGCAAAACATATGCATAGGCAATTTTTCAACACTGACCCTTGCAAAATCTTCTATTACAAATTTTTCCCTCCTACCCCCACCCCCTCCCTTAGATGGCAGGAAGTCTAATACATGCTAATTATGTTAAAATATTTGACAGATTGAATATGTGTATATATATTTATATAGTTATCTTGCTGTACAGGAAAAAAAAATCTGAGAAGGAAAACAAAATGCAGGGAAATATTCACAGAAAGTGTTAAAATGCCATGTTGTGGTTCACACTCAGTTCCCTCAGGCCTCTCTCTGGGTGTATATGACTATCTTCATGGCAGAACAACTGGTTTGAATCACATCATTGTTGAAGAGAACCATGTCCATCAGAATTGATCATGGTATAGACTTGTTGCCGTGTATAATGATCTGGTTCTTTTCTTTTCACTCAGCATCAGTTCATGCAAGTCTCTCCAGGCCTCTCTGAAATCCTCCTGCTGGTCATTTCTTACAGAACAATAATATTCCATAACATTCATATACCATAATTTATTTAACCATTCTCCAGCTGATGGGCATCCATTCAGTGTAAACTTCTTTTGATGAAAGTTTTTGTCTTTTTATTTATAGCAGGCTGCATAATGCCTTATACACACAGGCACTTAATACATGTTTATTGGATTGGATTTCATTGATGTTAGTAAAGTTCTTTGCTCTTTCCTGGGTTTTCACCTCCTCCCCTATAAAATGAAGGGGTTGGATTAGACCCCTTTTGTTTTCAGTATCTTTATACTATTAAAAATTATTGAAGATTTGTCAAGAGTTTTTGTTTATGTGGGTTATATTTATAGACCATTTTAGAAATAAAAGCTAAATTTGAATTTGTAGATTCTCTGAAAGAGTTTCAGACACCTTCTCTCTCCTCTTTCCCCTCCCCCCAATGCCCATTCCAGGATTCTCTGGACCTCACTTTGAGAACCACTGGACTAGATAATCTCTTACAATTCTTTCCAGATCTAAATCCTGTAATGCCCTGGAAGTTATAATGAGCAAAGCCACCTTCTTCCTGCTTTGGGAAGGGGGAGGAAGTAGGAGTGGGAGTGTTATGAAATAGAGAGTATCATGAGGGCTTTAAGTTAGCTCTAAGGAAAAAACTTCTAGCCTAAAGAAGCTTTCTTCCACAGATGTCTAAGGAATCAGTGACATTGGATTTCTTCTTTGAAGGCCTTTTAGTCCTGTCTTTATTAGGGGAAGTTGAGGGTGGTGATGTAACACGATCCCTCTGAACTAGGCCCCTAAAATACTTTTGGTCACTATCAGAATAGCAGCAGTAGAGAAGAGGAGAGGTAATATCATAGGTCTTAACAGTTGGAAATGAGCTTAAGAGATGATATAATTCAGTCTCCTTCCTTATGTAAGAATAAAACAGGTATAGAGAGGTTGAGTTGTGCCCAAGATTGCATGAGTGGTAATTTACAGAACTAAGAATGGAACCTTGGACCAGAGCATTATCCCATGGCAAACCCTGTGACTAACCTGGTGTCTGTGTTTCTCTGCCCTTCCACAGATGAACTTTATCAGCTCTATCCCTGGGAGTGTTTTGTCTTCTGCCTCATCATCTTCGGAACCTTCACCAACCAAATTCACAAATGGTCTCATACTTATGTTGGACTTCCCAGATGGGTCATTTTCCTCCAGGACTGGCATATCATCCTGCCCAGAAAGCAACACCGAATCCACCATGTGTCCCCCCATGAAACCTACTTCTGTATCACCACAGGTGAGCTGTTGGATTAGGCACTGAAAAGTTCCACAGAGCCTATGACCTTAGGGGGCTTCTAGGTTAAGGGAGGGAAAGAGGACAGAAACAGGTGAAAAGATCATTGACAAGTGCAGGCAATCTGTGTTATTAGAGGAGAAATGCTTGTTGCTCACTGTAGGAACTGAAAGGAGGAAGAGAAGATTGGGAATCGAGAGGGGGAGAGATCAGATAAGGCTTCCCAGCTCAGAGGGAACTCCCTCTTGCCTTGAAGGAGAGGCAGGATTTGGACAGGTAGGGAATGAAGGTGCTACAGGAACAGGGTAATCCAAGCTGCTGAAGTACATTGAGAGACAGTGAGGAGACCAGACTGACCGACCCAGAGGGGAATTTCTGTACTACTGTAATGGGACATAGGGCTGTACTAATAGGTTGGAGTCAGATTAATACACTAGTCAATCGAGAACAAGAACTGAAAGGGTCCTTAAAACTATAGGACATCAATTTCAGATTTTATTCCTCTTGGTAAAATGAGAGTTCTCCAACAGGATGACTTTGACTTTTAAAGTCTCTTCTAGCTGTGTCCTTTGATTGGTGAATTCTTCTATTTCACCATGATACCTTAGCATGTGAAAAGCTAGACTAAGAAGTTTGAACTTCAGAAGTTTTTGGCATTGCCTATAGCAAAAACCACTGATTTCTTTTATGTGAAATGACCTAGAAAGGAAAGGAATCTCCTCAGGAATATCTTTTAGGAATATCTTCCTGGTGCTCAGGGCTGACCTAACAGGTCAGTGAATTTGAATGTGCCTTATCCTCCTCTACAGAAGAACAAATTGGATTTTTATTTAGAGCTCAAGAAAATAATCCAGGCTTCCCTATTTCTTTCTCTTCCCTGATATTCAGGCTGGCTCAATTACCCATTGGAGAAGATTGGATTCTGGAGACGGTTAGAGGATATTGTCCAAGGACTAACTGGAGAAAAGCCTAGAGCAGATGATATGAAATGGGCACAGAAGATAAAGTAGTCCCCAACAGCTTTCCTATGAGCTCTAACCTTGTTGCCAACCTTTCCAAACAGCCTCTCTCTTTCTCTTCTCTTACACACACACACACACACACACACAATCCAACAAGTGCCAGACTTGAAATGAAATTACTTGGAGACCTGCTCAGTAGATGGGCGGCACTGATGGCTTCTCTCTTTGAAACAAAGATGCTACTTGACATATAACAGATTAACATGGGAGAGGGGAAGGGCAGGGCAGGGCCCATGTACCTGCTGGCCAGCATCCCTGGGGGTGCTCATCATCTTTGAAAGTAGGGTGGCCCCCTCCTCACAGAAGCAACTCAAGGAAACTTTTGGAGAAGGAAGGAAAAACCCTGCTCATGACACCTTGGTTGGCACAGTCATGTTTCTGTACTGCCTGGGAGAGCCTGGGTCCAAATGGAGACAGGAGAAAGAGCAAAAGGTGGTGGGTTTTCATGACTGACTCTGGTCCATTAGGGCTTTTAGTTTTTATTTTTGAATGCAGTCCCCTAAGGCTGCTCTGCATGAAAACAGCCCATAGAGCCACAAGAGCCCAACAGATCTTCATGCACTTAGTGGTCCATTCACCATAGTGTCTCCTTTGTGCCCTTGGGGGTGGAGGTCATCTACAGGGTTGTCTGACCTCTCCCATTGGACCTGGAAAGCAAGGGGAGAAGCTTCCCTAGCTCAGTCTGATCTTCCCCTCTGCCAGGATTGAGGGAAGTCAATATGGAACCTGTGCTGGCCCCCCAACTCCCTGCTCAGTTCAGGAACCCCTCCTCCTTACCCACCCCCTAGGAGCAGACTTGAGCCGGACATTTCCCTTTTCATCGAAAGGCGATAATTCAGCTGGTGCTAGAGATGTTTCTTTGCACTTCCTAGAGCCATGAGCTAAAATGATCGACTGGATGGGAGGGAAATGATAGCCCTTTTGGATAAGGGTTGTCAAGAGAAGAGAGTGTTGTTTTTTTAAGGTGCTTGCTTGTTTAATGTAAATAATATAAAGCCTTAATATCTTTTCTGTAACATGGAATATTTTACGGTGATGTTTTGAATGTATATAATATATTTATAACAAAGCAGCCAAGAATACTAACTTTGTTTGCCACTTGGTGTTTCTAGATTGGGGGGATGGTGGGACAAAGTTAAAAGGTATTTGCTCCTCCGGGGTTAAGATCTCACCTTGTCTTCTAGGCTATCGAAAAGGTTAATGGGTTCTGTTGTCTTGCACTCTAGGGAATACTTGTTTCAATAGGATGATCAGTTAAGGTGAACCTACTTCCTCTTAGATAGTAGTTTATTATGATAGATAAAAATAGATAAATTTCCTTCTTTGGAAACACATTTATTGATCAATTACTGGGTGCAAATCAATGGTCAGGAAGCTGCCCTCTAGCAGTCAGATTAGATTAAAGTTCAAAAGCCATTCAACATGGGGTTTGAAATGACTAACAAAACTCTTTGAGACAACAGCTTAAAATTGGCTAGGTGTGAAATCTTAATTCAGTCTTGTATTGAATTATTAGAAGGGGAGAGCAGATTTTCACTCAACATTTGAGACTTTTTTTTTTTGACAATTCATAATTAGAGCTGTATTCAGCAAAGGAACACATTCCTCTAGAAATGGAGCTGTTCAATCAGAGATTGTTAAATTGACTAGTCATTGTTATGAATGAAAGGTAGGACTAAATGACTTTTCATATCCGTTCCCATTCTGAAATGCTGTAAATGATTAGAATATAAAAGCAACAGAATCACTAGTAGTTCTGTTGTCTTCTGCCCTTTCCAGATACATCTGCAGGCTTGTATTTAAATCTAAGCACCACATTTATGGTTAGGAATGTTGACCTATCTAGAGTATATTTAAAGTATGAGAACTAGGATGGAAAAGAGATTAGAAAACCATGCCATATCAGACAAACCAGGGATGGAAAAAAGATTTAGGGAAGACTGATCAGGGTCTTTAAATATCAGTGTTGTCCTGACACACAAGAAATAAATACGTATAGATTTAAACTGTGGGCAAAAGTTAACAAAGATAAAGTTTGGACAAGTTTATGAAAGAATTTGACTTCTTTCTAATTCCAAATTTAAAATCCTAAAAAACATCCTGTACATTAAGAATTGTCCAGCAAACAGAATGGGTAGTGAGTTTCTAACACTGGAGGTATTCAAAGTGATTCTGGATAACCATGTATCAAATATTTTTAGCTGGGATTCATGCATCTACCAGGGAGTTTGCTGGGCCTTTGATGGCTTCCAAGGTCCCTTACAATTATACTAGTGATGTCATAGGTTTGAGATTTCAACAAGAAAGTGAGAACCCAGCCTGATGTCCATAGGTCAAGGATAGTATGTATGAAAAAGTTTCCTCACCTCTTAAAGTCACTATATATAAACAGATGATCTTGGTAGCTGGGTTAGAGGGGCTCATTTAAGGCAGAAGAAAATAGAGCCAGTGAAAGCTTTTGACAACAATTTTGAAGGCCTGGAAGATGTCATCCATTCCAATCAATCTTTAACCAGGAATTCTCCTTATAGCTTCCTGTGATGAAAGCAGTACTGATCCCTCTAGATCAATTGTCCCGTGTCCAGGATGGGCTAGAGGGGAGGAAGGGAAGCCAGGTAAAAATTCTCAACCCTTCAAAACAGTATGGACCCTATAGCTCCTCTGGCCCCTCCCTACAGAAAAAAAGTTAATCGTAATTACTAAATTGAGACAGGACCACCAAGGAGGAGGAGAAGGAGGGAAGAACAGAGGAGGATTTTGGGGAGCAGGGTTTGAATACTTAATTTCTGCATTTTACAGGACAGGGGTGAGTTTTGTGTTAGATAAAGTTCCTGCTCCAATAGAGACAAAACATGAAATCAGTTTAAGGGCTGAGAGCATGACATCACACTTGCATAGTGTTTTATAGTTCCTAAAGATCCCATGAGATCATAGATGGAATCAGCTCCACAGGCCATCTATTCCACAAGTCTGGGTTACCGAGATTGTGACTTGGCCATGGTCACATAAGCGGTAGGAGCAGAAACTAGGTGAGAGCCTAGTTTTCAGACTCTGTATTTCCCATGATTATCACCATTTTACAGGAGACAAAATGGGACCAGAAGAGTGAACTATCTTGCTTGCACTCACATAGCTAATAAACAGCAGAGATGGGACTTTCAGGTTTTCTGACTAATAATAAAAATCTAAGTCTTTCTTGTGAAGAACTTTAGTAATTACCAAAGGACTTTCAGGAGAAAAGTGGGTCAGCATGGCAAATTAGGAGCTTGCCTTATGGGGTGGCTGCCTGAAAAGAAAAGGAGGGACACATAAACAAATTAAAAAGTTACATAGCTAGTTGTTAGATGAGGGAGGGTTCAAAAATACCTGGGGTCTTAGTCATTGTCCACCTTAATATTTTTTCTTTTTTTTTTTTTTTTTTTGCTTTTTGCTGAGGCAATTGGGGTTAAGTGACTTGCCCAGGGTCACACAGCTAGGGAATGTTAAGTGTCTGAGACCAGATTTGAACTCAGGTCCTCCTGACTTCAAGGCTGGTGCTCTATCCACTTCGCCACCTAGCTGCCCCCACCTTAATATTTCTTGATAAAATTGCAGCTTAAGGTGAAATTCACACCTACCAGCACTCATAGTAACCAAGAACCATGGAGAGAAGTCTCAGCTGGCCCTTTATGTCCTAAATTTTAGGGAGAGTGCTTCCTCTGACTAAATCATCATGGGCCAGAATAGAACAATCTTTACCCAAAAAATATCCGGCCCCATCTTTCACAATTAAAGACTCTTAAGACTTGTTAGGGGGCTTTAGACACCCTCTTCCCCCACCTCAAAGGATGGTTGCCTGATAGAAGGTTCAAAATCACGTTTTGTCTTTTTTATACCAAATCCATTCTTGCCCCTACAATGTGCTGCTGACAAATGCCCAGGTCACTAGGCATAGAAATGGGTCACTAAGGCTGCTTGATGCAGTGCATTAGAACCTGGGTTCAAAACCTACCTCTGCTACTTAATCCCTTCGTTTTGGGTATTACCTTTCCACTCTGAGAAAAGTGAAACTGGTTTCCTCACTTATAAATTGTTTGAATTTCAATAGTTCTTTAAAAGCACTTTTCTCAATCCTTGTGAGGGAAGGAGGGAGGTGAATATATGGGGTTTTTTAAATAAATTCTTTTTATCTGTTTTTTACAAAAAAAATTTTAGAAGGAATAAGGGGGTGTGTGAATATTTAACAAAACCACATAAAAAATTGATGTCATATGCAATGTTTCATACTTTTGCAAAGAATTGGGGGGAGGTGTGTCTTATGTCTCTTAATTTGGGATCAGACTTATTCTTTATACTTTTGCAAACTTGTTTTGAATTGTGGCACATATATGGGCAAAGGGGTGGTAATTTGGCCTATATTAAATGGGTATTAATGAGGATTTTATAAAACAGTGGCCTCTATTTTACCAAATGCTGTTTAGAGAAATTCCCTTGCAGCTCTGAATCTCATACTGTAACCATTCCTGTCATTGATTATACACTTTGGATTTAGATCTAGGATTTTAGAGCTGCAAGGATCCCTTTTGGAGGTCCCATTGGCCCACCTGCTGTTGGAGGGTATTTTCAGTGTCTAGTGAGACCCCGAAGAGGATGGCTCACTGTTGCTTCTGTAGCAATAGTTACTATGCATGATTGGATGAAAAATGGTTTGTAAACAAAATAACCCAGCAAATTTTCCCCCCTAATTTCCTAAATCCATTCTGTTCAAGTATTGTCCCATAGGGTCAAGGATAGGCAAGTTTGGGGAGCTGTTCCCACTCCATAGCTATAGCCATTTTCCATCAATTCCAGTAGTCCTGTGTTTGAGAGATATCGGTTCCCGTACCCTGATGCTTCTAATTAGGTGACCTTGGACCAGTTGCCACTTCTTAAGGGTTAAGCTATATTTTCTATAAAATGGGAATAATAAAATGTGTGATAACTCTTTGATGGTATTCAATTAAAAAAACAAACCATTAGAAATTAAGAATCTGCTAGGTGACAGTCCCTATGTTTGACCTTGGAGACAAACTAAAAAGGACATTCCCCAGCTTGAAGAAATTTCATATACCAGTATTTTAGGTGGATAGAAAAAGAAAATCCAGACTAAAGTGTAGGGAATTTGGCTATTTTTAAATGTGTGGTTGTCCTGCCATCTAGTGGGGAGAAGCAGGTCATAGTGTTACTGTTGGAGTGACACTGGAGAGGGTTGGAATACTCCATAACTTCCAGCCCTTGATCAGGAACAGCTTCCTTAATGTTTAATTACTAGCCCTTACCTCAGTAGGATATAGACTCTGAAAGGGTTCAGGAGTAAAGGTCCAGTCTTAGCTACCTTTCTCACAATTTCCATTCCATTCAATTACTAAGAGCTATTTGTTCTTGCTCAATGACTTGTCCCATATCCAAAGCTCATCACTCTAATCGTAGCACTTCCTCCATCTAATTATGATTACAAGAATGATAATAATGGGCATTCCTATAATGCTTTTAATGTTTATGAAGTGTTTTCTGAATGAGTAGGTATTGTTCTCATTTTACAGATAAGCAAACTTAAGAGTGACCTGGGTGATTCAAAGTCAAGATTCAGCCAGTCTTGTGGATCCAAGACTAGCATTCCTTATTATATTAATTTTATAAATGAGAATTACAACAGTCTCATTGGTCTCCTTTCAGTTTTCTGATCCTCCAATCTATCCATGCTTCAAGAACACTTTTATGGAACAGCAGATCATGCATAATTCTTGCTCAAAGTAAACCTCCATTGCCTACAAAGCAGACAAATGCAAATAATGATAGCTTAATGCCTATGGTGTTTCATGATTTATAACGTACCTTCCTTACTGATTAGACTAAGTCAAGTTTCTAGAGCATTCCACAATTGACAAATTTTGCTTTCCTAACAATCACTCTGCATGATAGGGTTATAAAAGTAGAACTTACTTCATTTTACAGATGAAGAAACTGAGGCTATGAGATCTAGAGTGACTTGAAGCATTTATTAAATAGTTACTATATGCAAAGTGATGGAGACACAAAATATAGTTCTGCCCTCTAGGAGCTTATATTTGATGGGTAGATAATCTGGTCACATGTGTTATGTAAGACAAATATAAGAATTATAGGATCCATGATGAAGCATGACATCCATTTTCTGACCAAGGTGATGAACCTAAAGTATGAATTAAGACATCTGAATGTAGCTGAAGTGGAAATGTGTCTTGCTTGCCTATGCAGGTAGGTTTACTTCAAGTGTTTATCTGTATCCACAATTCTCCCCTAGCTCTCCTTTTCCCTATCTTCTTCACCATCCTCTCAATGGAAGAGAGGAAGAAAAAACAGACTTTTCTATATATGGGGAAAAAAGAATTTTAAAAAGCAAATGTAAGAAATAAATGCAAAGGACAGGACAGCACAACTGGGGAATCAGCAAAGTTCTCTTGAAGGATGTGGGTGATTGAGTTGAGACTCAATCTAAAAAAAGCTAGGAGTTCCAAGGAAGAAGACCATTCCAGTCCTGGGAGTAGGCATGAATACAATTTGATGGCATGTTAAACTCTGTGACTATGACATTCCCACTGACATCTTAAGGAGCATCTGACTTTTCTACTAGATAGAAATCCCTGTTTATGTTTGGACACAAGATCAGAATCATCTTCCCTTACATTTCTCTAAGGAATTCTACTACATTTCTAGCAGCTGCCTTTGCCATACAGCACAGGTGAGAGCATTTCTGTAAATGCAAAGTGTTCTGTTAAATAAACTGCTGACTTCATGTTGCTAGATCAGTTTATTATTCACTTTAGGCATGCCTCATTGTCCCTTCTACTGGCCCCCTCTTTTCTGGGGGGGGCTTCCCTCTTTCATACATGATTTCAGGTTGATTATATCAATTGTCACTGGTCAATCCCTAACTAAGCTCTCATTCTCAAACCAACTTCCAAATGTTGTGGGAAAAATACTAGTTTTGAAGTCCAAGTTAAATCTCCATCTGCTGCTTACTATTTCACTAAATTCTGTACACATTTCTTAAGTATTAAGGATAAATGAAGTTCCTAACCTCAGGGAACAGTTTCAATCAATACACATTTATCAAACATCTATGTGTTACTGATAGGACCTTCTGGTTGGAAGGCAGAATCATAAGCTCCAAAACTTCCATTTAAGGAGGGGTCCCTGGACAATCATCTCATCATTTCCTACTAGCTGCACTGCTTTTGGACTTCCTTCTCATACCCAATAGTTGGGTACCTTTTTCTTCCCACCCTTTTGATTTTTCATCTTTTGTGTGCTGTCTTTTCCCATTAGATTCTAAACTCCTTGTGAGCAGGGGCTGGGTTTTTGTTGTTTTTTTCATTTATATCCCTAATGCTTAAAACAGGACCCAGCACATAGTAGGAACTTGATAAATGTTTATTAACGTGACTGCTAAATGCTGGCACTAAAAAATACAAAAGTAAGAATAGTCATGCTATCAAAGAGCACAGACTGTAAAGAGAATGAGAGCTTCCAAAAGGCAGAGGTGAAGAAGGTGAACATTGCAGGCATGGATGCAACCTAGGAAAAGGTGTGGAGGTGATTGACTAAATGTGGAATTAATAAAAGGAAGTAATTTATAATAAACCTAGAAAGATGGTCTAGAAATAGACTATAGGGCTTTAAATGCTAAACATAGGAGTTTGTATTTTATCCTAGAAGGAATGTCACAAAAATTCCTTGGGCAGGAGAGTGACTTGGTTAGTCCTGAACTTTAGGAAAATCACTTTAGTAGCTTTGGGGAAAAGAAACTGACTTTGAGAAAGGTTAGATGCCGGAAGACCAAACAGGAAGCTATTATAATAGTCCAGGGGAAGGAGAGTACCTGAGAGAGAAGCTGAGGAGGTAGAATTGAATGAATATTTATGAGTTCTTTTGTTCAGTCATTTTCAGTCATATCCAACTCTTTGTGATGCTGTTTGGGGTTTTCTTGGCAAAGATGTGGGAGTGATTTGCCATTTCCTTCTCCAGCTTATTTTACTGATGAGAACTCTGAGGCAAACAGGATTAAGTGACTTGCCCAGGGTGACACGATTGGTAATGTCTAAGACCAGACATGAGCCGGTCTTCCTTACTCCGGGCCAGCGCTCTCTCCACTGGGACACCTGGCTGCCCAAACACTGTAATGAAGACATGAATAGAAAAAGCAACAAGCCTTGTTCTCAAGGAGTTGGCATACTAATTGGGAGAAGCAATATATAAAACAAAGTTCAAATAAAATATTGAGGGGGAAAAAAGTTAATCTGTAGGGTAGATGGAAGGGTCTGAAAGTCCTAAAGGTAGTGGTGGAGCATTTGGCAAGGCCCAGAGATCCTTAAAGTACATAAGTAGGTCCTATAATAGTATGAGGCTCTGCTGTATTTTGAGGCAGGCCAGGTGGTCAGGGCTGGAGGTCCTATGAAGAACTAATGCAGCTGCTTGATATTCTATAGTCTATGTACTCAAGTTTGATTTTGGAGAGTGTTGTCATTGAGCAGTCTTGCCACCTGCTAGCAAGACTAAACGTGAACTTCATTCTTCCAGGTTCTGGTTTTGGATGCCTTTGATGGGTCACCCAGATCAATCATTGCACCTTTGTGTTTGAAAGTAGATGGTAAAACAATCAGCCATGACTTTCTGTAGGGAAATTCTGCAGGAACTATCTCTGTATGCATGCATGCATGTATATGTATGTAAAATGCATATGTGTGTATATACATATATACATGCATACGTGTGTGAAATAAAATTTCAGCCTTAAAATCAAAAGAAAATCACTTTGCTTTCTTCCTTACTGGAAACCTGGAAAAACATTGATTCCACGAATTTGGGACTTATGTGGGTGTTCGTGCCATTATTTGTTATATTCTGCTAAGTTTGGCCATATAATGGTAGGATTTCAAACAGAAAAGTGTTAGAGATAGTCTAGTTCAACTCCATAATTTTGCCAACAAGGAAACTGAGGTCCAGAGTAATGATACCTATTCCATGAAGCTTTTCCAGATAAATCTTAAGAATTTAATGATCCACTAATATCTATGTCCCTTCTAATACTGGTTCCTTGTACTTTTTTTTTAATTAAATTTTATTCTTAAATGTATTTGTGACAAAGCAAACAGATTTTGTTCTAGTCCTAGCTCTCTGCAAAGAGGATTCTTTTCCCCCTGTTTCTATTCCTCCTTTTTTTCCCTTTTCCTTTCTTCCTTCTGATTAAGTTGCCCACAATATATATAAATAAATATATAAATAAAGTATTTCTCTCACATACTTATATTTATTGGGTAAAAAGTGTATGCTTTCTTTTCTTGATTTTGAAAAACAGATGATTTCAGCCCAAATTAGAGAATGTCAGAGCTAGAAGAGGTCTCAGGTTCCGTAACTGGAAAGAACCTTAAGGAACTAGCCTTGCCCCACCCACTCATTTTGTAAAGGAGGAAACAGGTTCCTAGAGGGGCAGTGAGGTTTGCCCAGGGTTTCACAGTGAGTTAAGGTCAGAAAAATATTTGTGCGACGGATGAATGGAGATGTGGAATCTTCGGATGTCTATGCTCTATTATGCATGATATAACCAATGGAAGCTTAATCATTAGGCAAGTAAATGTGCGCCCTCACCCTTTTCTGCCCATCTCCTCGGCTTTTTAAGTCCTGTAACTGCATTCCCACGGGGGTGGGAAGAGACCCTGGGTTCACATCCTGTCTCTCCAGCTTGCTATCTGTGTGATCTCGGGGCACGTCCTGCCATAGCCTCAGTTTCTCAATTGTAAAATGAAGCATTTGGCTTAAGTATTTACTGAAGTTCCCACAAGCTCTTAAAGCGATTGCGGCGTCACTTGGAGTGCCGTGGATATGGATCCGGGAAATCTGGCTTCTAGTCTACACTCTACCCTTGAGTTGCCCAACAAGTCTTTTAACTTCCCTTAGCAGAAGAGGTAATAATAATACCATAAGATTGCAGTGAGGATTCAAAGAGATAAAGTATGTAGGGCACTTTGCAAATTAGAAAAGCCCTAAAGAAGTGTCAGCTAATTACTCACAAGGTCTTTTGGGGAAGATGTTCCTTCTCCTAACATAATTGCACCCGACCAAGCCTGTTTCTCCTCTGTCATTATTACTAAAAACCTCAATAATTCATTTCCCAGAACTGGATCCCGGGTGCTCATTTCCGCTCTACTCTGAATTTCGAGGTTGCCGCGCCCTCCCGTAAGCTTATTTCTTTTTTTCTTTCAGCGACCTGGTTGAGGGCTGCGTCGGCCTGCCGCGTTGACATCATAAGTGACGTCATAGCACGCCAAGTCCGCGGGGCGGAGAAGGGAACCCCGCTCGGGGAGGGGGATAAGGGAAGAGGGAGGGGCGGACGGAGAAGAAGGGGCGGACTCCGAGCGGCAGCGACGCAAGATGGCGGCGACCACGGGCTCGGGTGAGCGGGGGCGCCGGGGCCCGGACCAGCAGCTGGGGTCTCGGGGATCGGCCCGGACGGGCTCTGTGCCGCGGGGAACCCGGAGGGCTCCGGGAGCCGCGGCTTCGGGAAGGCTGGGGTCGGGTTCCGGGGCCCGAGTGGCTGAGGGGCCGCAGGCTGAGGCGGCGCCCAGGCGCTGGGGCCTCGGCTTTGGTTCCTCGAGCCCCTCAGCCTGGGGGCCGCGCACGCTCTAGGCAGTCTAAGCCGAGGGTTGCCCCGGGCCCTCGGGCGCGGTGGGTGTGTCGGCCCCAGCTGTGGCTGCCGCCCGGGAGGCAGGGGCCGGAAGCGAGGGGTTGGGACGAGGAGAGGCCGCGGGGACGAGAGGTGGGGGGGCGGGGAGGATGGAAGAGGAGCCGGGAGGGGGGCGCTGCAAGGCGCTAGGGAACGCAGGACTGGGGTCGGTGTGTTCGGAGGGACTGTCCAGGAGTTCATCGCAGAGTGAAAATGTGGAGGGGGGCGGAGACCCTGCAAGGGTCTGTATGTTGGGAGAGAAATGGTATTGGACTTTATATGTTTGGGGGGAGGAACCGTGTAAAGGTCTGTGTTTTGGGATTCTATTTTGTTGGGTTCTGTCCGGTTTGGGGAGGACTTTTAGTAGGTTTTGTGTTTGGGAGCAATCTTGCATAAATGTGGGGGCTAGGCAGAGGCCTGTTTGGGGGGGGGACCTTGCAGGAGGCTGCGTTTAGAGGGGAACTTTGCAGAGGTGTGTGGGGGAGGGGGAAACTGGGAAACTGCTTGGGGTTTTGCGTTGGGGCAGGAAGGAGTCATGGAGGGGGTTAGGGGGGGTCTGTGCTTTGGCTGGATGGGGGAGGGGGGAGAGGAGAGGAACCATGAAAGGATCTGTTAGGGGTGGAGAGATGCTAAGGTAGGCTGGGAGGGGGGGGGG
>JAJPUD010011559.1:0-25581 GCA_023553655.1 Myrmecobius fasciatus
CAACCCTTATTTTCCACTGGAAAGGAGTTGATAAACTTAAGATACAGATGGCTGATAATGGTTTAAAGGATGACATATTTTAATAGAGATTGATATCTTAATTCTAATGAATAACTACTTAATGGTAAAATTTTAGGCATTAACCACACATTTAAAGAACACATTTAGGGGTATGGGAGCTCTTTTATCATCCTTCACATCTGTTTGTATATGAAGTCAAATTTACTGATGCATATTGAATATCCAGCACAGTGGACAGAAGCAAATGTTTGAAGGAATACAAAGATAATAATAAAGCTGAAGAAAGCATTTATTAAGTATGTACTGACTGTGTACCATGGCACAGTGCTAGGTGCTAGGGATACACAGCCAAGAAGGAAAAAATCCCTGCCTCTGGGGAGTAATCACTTAATCTTAGAGTCCTATTTTTGGCTCAGGGAATAAGGGATTCAGAAAACAAATCAAATTGTGAATGTATGACTCTAAGTAAAAATGGAGTCTAGGACCATAGCCATAGTGCTCTTTTGCTATTGATACCATCTCTGTCACTATGATGGGTAAGGATGGGAAATCCTAATGGGAAAACTGGCATTACTTCTGCAAGGCTAATACTTAGAGGTTTGCTTTATCTCTGTTTCTGTGGAAATATAAGGGTAGATTAAGGATGAACTTTTTCTCTAACCCTCTTGTTTTCTCATGAAGTTAATAGCAGAAGATGTAGATAGCCCACCCAATGGGCAGATTCGCTTTTCCATTGTCAGTGGGGACCGGGACAATGAGTTTGCTGTGGATCCTGTCTTGGGACTCGTTAAAGTCAAAAAGAAATTGGACCGAGAACGGGTAAGAATAATTAGAGCTATCTCCCCCTCTAGACTTCCTTAGCAGTCTCTAAAAGTGAATAATAAAATAATTTTTTTCAAGAAATAGTAATAGTCTGAAAGAGACTATCCTGAAAGAGACGTCCTTTTTTGTGGAAGGACATCTAATTGTAAAATATGCATTTATAGGGACAGTGATTCTTTCTGTACAGCAAAGGTGGAGAAATAGAAAACCGGGCTACAATTATAATGACTTGGATTTTGATTAAACCCTTGGAAGAATTTTCTGCCAAATTTTATATAACACCATATTTCATTGCCTCAAGAGATATTAAGGAAGTGACCAGTTCTATCAGGCTTGTCTCAAAAGCTCTTTTTTGGTGGCCAAGGACCAAAATGAAAATTGTTTAGAAAAATGAAAAAGGAAAATATGAAGCCAACCTGTCAGATATCAACCCAATGTCAACTGTATTAATGCCATGGATGTGGGCCCTGTGACCTGCATCAGGAGCCTCCGGTTCTGGTTTCTATATCTAAGTTAACTCTACCAGAGGCTGTGATCAATGCTGACTTGGAAGGACTTCCAGGTCAAGAAACATGAATTTTAAAAGCCCACATCCTTAATGTTTCCTTATGTTGATTAAGTTTCAAAAAGGTTCTTTCTCCACCAAGAATTCAGTTTTCTAAAGAGAAGGTAAAGGTAGAGAAGCCCTCCCCTTCTCCTTTCCCAGATGCTAAATTTCCCAGAAGGAATTTCCTCTGTGATACAGGCACTGACAATGGGTAAAATTAGTCTTGATAAAGGAGGCTGACAAGCCTTAATAAGACTCCCCAGAGACCCAGCCCCAAAAGCTTGCAGCAAGGTGTACAGCTACTTAATTGTAATCCCTATATGAGTGAATGTGGAGGAAGGATCATCCCATCCCTCTAGCTCTCAGTCATATATACTAACAAATATATCAAACACATGAAATGACATTCGTAATAATAGCACCTTCCTCTTTATCAGAGTTGTTTTGAGGATAAAATAAACTATTTGTAAAATGGTTACAAACCTTAAAGCTATTCATCATCATTAATATTATTATTATCTATGAATATATGACTAGGAGTCATTGTGTACTAGTAATGATAATACCTTGCATTTTATTCCATTTTTCAAGGCATATTGATAGCATTATCTCATATAATTTTCACTTGATTAAATGTAGATATTTGTTACATAAAACTACAAATTACTACCAATGTCCACAGCACAGAATAACAAACAGTTACTGTTTATAACTGTTTATATATTGAGTGGAAAAGCTAAATGATAGGGTACTATTTGATGCTCTGAACACAGATTTCCCTATGAAAAAGCAATTTCCTCTTCTGAAAAGAGGAAATATTCCTTCTCATCAGAGCATGGAGATAACGCTGTAATCCTTGAGGTTCTGGTGGCAACAGTAACAACAGAAAGAAGAAGGGAAAGTCATTTCAGGGTGTCCCATGCTGGAAGGGCTGCATGTATGAGATCCTGAAATTGTCTATCTTTCCTTGGAAAACTAACCTTAACCAAACTTACAGAAGCTCTTCACCAGAACTTTGGCCAGCTGATTTCTTTTCTTTTTTTGTTATTTACAATTCACAAAAATGTTGAACGAGAGGTTGAAAGGTTATGATCTACTTTGGGGAAGTAAACATCCAGATGGATGAATTTATTGATCTTTGAAATAGCATCTAAGAGTCTAGGCACTGCCATTTGGCTAAACAAACAAGTTAACTGACTTTTCTGAATTGAAATCAAGGTTAATTCATTGACTTTGCTAATGGTTTTTCTCTTCCTGACTTAATAGAATCTCATCTTTAGATAGGATATTAAAATGTATTTCATATTACACAGTAACTGTATTCTTTAAAAGATGTGGGAAGATCAAATATTCATAAATTAAATGACATTTTCAACATATTAAGGGAACTCACTATTAATTCCCTTTAACAAACACTTATTAATAGTGACTTCTTTCATAAAGTGAATTATTACTTTTAATTTTTCTTTTTTTTGGAAATTCAGAATTTTGCATGTTAGATGTCTTTAAAGTCTGTGCCTATATGTACAAATACATATGTGTAAGCACATACATAATTGTAATGCTACTTAGATATATATGCATATCTTATTAGAATGAAGAATTTTAGATAGGTAAGGTTGTACTTTCTTTGCTTCTTCACAGACCCAATTCTCAGAATCCTTTTTCTTTTTGAGAATTAAAAATATTTTATTATAAGTTCAGGTGGCAATTTATTGACAGGCTGATCATTGGAAATCAGTATTGGCTTCAAGATGGGAATAGCTTGTATAGGTAACTTTAAAATAATCCAGTTAGATCCACCTCAGCAAAAGAGGCAGGGTCCTTGTGATGTGGTTGATAGAGACACCAGATGATGGGAGGCACCAAAAGTTGGGGTTTGGTCATGTGAAGAATTCATAATGGTTATTCTCTTTGGCCAAAGTAGATTTGTTTAGGCCTGGAGAGACTTGCATGAACTGATGCTGAGTGAAATCAGCAGAACCAGGAGATCATTATACATGGCAACAACAAGACTATATGATGATCAATTCTGATGGACATGGCTCTCTTCAACAACGAGATGTTTCAAACCAGTTCCAATTGTTCAGTGATGAAGAAAACCATATACATCCAGGGAGAGGCCTGGGGGAACTGAGGGTGGACCACAACATAGTATTTTAATGGGGGTGGGGGTAGGGAGGAAAATTTTGTAACAGAAAGCTCTTTGCAAGGGTCAATGATGAAAAATTTCCCATGCATATGTTTTTCAAATAAAAAGCTTTAATAAAAAATGCACATAAAAAGTAGGTTTGTTTAAGGGAATAGGTACAGTAGGTACAGTAGACACCAGGAATGATAAATATGAAATAGGGTTGGGAGAGCAGAGAAAGGGGTTTTAATAATTAATAATTATTGATGGAAAGAGCAAGAAGAAAGAAAGCACCCCATGAGGTTAAGGCATGTCCTTAGCTGGCAAGTGAAATCCTGAAAGGGACATAGCCCTCCAAAAGAGTTAGCTAGCTATGAGGAGGAGAAGTGGGATCAGGAACATAGTGAGTTTAGGAGTGATAGACATGACATGGGGGAGGAGTAAGGGGAAAGACACCAATAGGTGGACTGACTCAAAGGCAGAACATCCAGATTTTTTTTAAAAAAATTAGTTAGTGTTAACTGTACCATATAGGTAACTGGCTAAGATTAATTGTGGATTATGAATATATCAATCAATCAGCAAACATTTATTAAGCGCCTACTATGTGCCAGACACTTATGCTAAGTATTGGGGATACATATAAAGAAAGTAATAAGGCTAATTTCTTGAAGCGGTAAGAGAGAATCCTGCATTTAGGGTCTCTTGGAGGAAGATGAACTTGTCCTTTACACTTAAAAGTACTAAAGAAGTAGAGTAGGAATGGGCATAGGAATAAGCACTTATTAAGCCCCAACTATGTGTAAAATACTATGCTAAGCACTTTACAGATATTATCTTACTTGATGATATTTGTTTAAAAAAATATGGAATCTGAACTATAAGTGTATGTTAGGTCCCATGAAGAATTTAATGTCACAAAACTTTGTCCCTCAAAGTAGACTTTCAGAGTATTTCCACGCCATGTAGCATATATTGGACCACAGTACAGATATTGTATGAAGCCCCAAAATAGCAAAATGAAGGCAGTGGGTTTTTTCATAGTTTTAAGTGTATCAATTTCTAGGGACAAGTGAGTATATAGCAGAGTGAACCAACCTGTGAATGTGAAAGACAAGGCTTTGAGTCCTAGTTTTGTGTGACTTTGAGCAAATTATTTACCCTCCTAATGCCTCCCACAACTCTCTAAATCACTAAATTGCAAAGCCAAACCAATCTAAATTGTTAAAGCGAATTTTCTCACTGGAAGTTATCTTTAACAGTGAAATCACAGGATTGACCCCCCACTTCCCCCAAAATAATTTTGTGCATGCATTTGAGAGATGTACACACACATATACATATATGTTATATGTAAATGCATGTGTGTATACATGCATATATATCCTTTTAATTTTCATGGCCCCCCAGGCACATAATGAACTACTCTGAGCTCTCTGCCCGAATTTGCTTGGGGGTTAGACACAGGGATGAGAGTTCTGGATTTCTCAGCTGTTCATGCAATGTGCTATGCCTTTGGCAGGTGTCTGGATACTCGTTGCTCATTCAGGCTACGGACAGTGGCATTCCTGCCATGTCATCCACTGTGACAGTCAACATAGACATTTCCGATGTAAATGACAATGGCCCTGTTTTCACACCAGCTAACTATACTGCTGTAATCCAGGTAAGCTCTCCTCTCAAAGATAAGAACTCTTAATGATAACCGCTTTTGTTTCTTCTTCCACATGGGCTTACCCTTTTGCCTTGATTGGCTGAAAAGACACCCGTGTTCCATCTCGATTATTGTCTAGAGTGTGAAGGGAGTGAACACAAACCTAAGATTTTTAAGGAGAAAAAAAGCCAGTTGGGTGCAGAATATTTCATAAAGCAGAAGGAGGGTGGGGGCAGCTTGGAGATCTAGCAGTTGGACAAAGCAGTGTCCCTCTAGAGAGCTGAACCAGTGCCAAAAACTTATTTCACGCTTTATAACCCACCTGCCCTTTAAAATCCAGCTGCAAGCTATGATGACTTAGTCCTGTTTTTCTAGACTCATACATCAGAGAGAAAGGCCATGTGCCCCATATCCTAATACTTCCCAAAGCTGTTGCAACCCCCTACACCAGAAATATACACAAAGCCAGCTATTGATTAGATCTCCATCTGTATGAGAGATCAAGGGCAGGTCCGAGGTGGAGTGTTGATATTTTTCCCATGTCAGACATCTCCCAGGCTCGCCCCAGTATAGACTGGAACTTTTTTTTGCTGAAGAATTATTCTCCACATCTCCCCAGACTTTTGTAAACAAAAGATAATTTGGACAGCGCCTCTTAGGTCCTCCCATGTTGAAACCCTCACTTTTCCAGGCAGGATTATCAAACAAACAGGTGTGATTTTCATGTTAACCCCCTCTTTTTATGAAATCTGATACCTTTAGTGATAATATTCTTTTGCTTGCCTCTCCTAGATCCCAGCTAGACTCAATTCTTCCCCTCCTTATCTCATTTCTAGCAGCTGTATATAATGTGACCCCTCTCCTCCCACCATAGATATTTGCTGCATTTCTGCAGATGCCTCAGTTTCTTTAGGAAAAGGTATTTCTCTCAGACTCTTTTCTACTTTTATACCCAGCCACCCCCAGCCTTTGTCCTTTATCCTTTCCTCAAGACAAGATAGACTCCTGGTACTTAATTTTCATTTTATGACATATATCAGTCAGCCTGGCAGGCTGTTTTTAAATGCCAAACAGAAAAAAGAGAATGAAAGACCAGAAGCCCCTCACCCCATTCAGGTTGTGACCCTCCTCCAGGTCTTGGAGTGTCTGGTCTCTGTGGTATATCTCTCTTTTCATGGACAGTGAGCCCCTGAAGCGACTATTATGTCTTTCCTCTCTGGAGGGAAGTGGCTATATAGATTGAGCAAATAAATAAATAAATCTTACACTTGGTGCTGGGCTGAGTATATTGTCAGTGTGAAGCAATAAATCTTCACTGAACCCGGAAGGGATGGTAACTGATTCCAGAGGGATCTTGCATCTGGTTCTTGCTGACGGAAAGGACACTTGAGAGGAGGAGAAAAATGACAGGTCTTGAAGGTCCTGCTATCTTTCTCCTTCAGAATAATTCCCTCCCTCTTCCCAATCTACTCTGACTTACTCCCACACATGGTTTTGATAAGACACAATCTAATTCAGGACCTAGAGCCTATGATCCTGCCCTGCATTTTCCTCCCTGCCAAAACTACATGTATCATTCTATCAATCTCTCTGACCCAGACTCGCTTAATCCTAAATCTTTGTCATCAAAAGGCCTGCACTAGCAAAACTGACTCTGGTTCCAACCTATAACAACACTGAAATCTAAATGGAGAGTAGCAAGTAACTCAACTCTTGAGCCACAGAGGAATTTAATCCAAGTGAGGATAACCTCTGACCTAAGACGTATGGGAGAAAAACTATTTGGGAGGAGAAGCAGAGAGAATCAGTAAAATGTTACTTGAGTTACTGATTGCCTAAGTGAATACAATTTTTTCTACTGGTGTTAAAGCTACAGGATACCCTTCCCCACATATCTCCAGTTAATAATAATATAATAATAAATGAGCTCATTCATTACTAAGTATGCTGAATTCGAGCTTTTTGTCAGTGTTAAAACCTTAAAATTAATACTCTTTTTGGTCTTTATTCTATGTGTTTTTTATAAATTTGTTGATTTCTCTAGATGCTCTTCCCACCCTATAAAGTCTTGTATTGTAATGTCTGTGACAGTGTTTTGTCTCTGCATAATTGTTGTAATAACTGTTTGAGAAAAAGTTAGCTCTGGTTAAATTGCTGTTTTCCTAACTTGGGAATGTCTTCAAGGCCAGGTTGTCCTACAAATGAACCAATCTGTGAGACCCATTCCATCTCTGAATTTTTGGAATTCTCTCAAGTAGTCATAGATAGAGAATTTCGTTAGAGAATTGACTTCAGCTCAAGACCATAGTTAGGATTTCAAAAACAAACAAATGAAAAATGTGTAACATAAATATGACTTTTATTGGTAAAGGAAAGGGAGTAAAATAAAAATTGTTAATAAGCAGCAGTACTTGGCTTAAGATAATAAAATATCATGGGGAACTACTTCCTTTTCAAAACATTTTATTTCTTGTGAGGAATGCTTTGCCTTTTTAAATTTTTATTAAAGAGAGAGAAATATAATGTAATCTTTTTTCCTCATACTGTTTTATGCAGGAAAACAAACCAGTGGGGACAAGCATTTTGCAGTTGATGGTGACAGACCGAGATTCCTTTCACAATGGGCCCCCCTTTACCTTTACCATCTTGGCAGGGAATGAGGAAGAGGAGTTTGTGTTGGACCCTCATGGGATCTTAAGATCAGCAGTAATCTTTAGGCATACAGACTCTCCTGAATATGTGCTTTACATCCAGGTACTGTCTTGCCCATTCTGGGAACCATATGTCTTTTATTTCTTTTTGTTATTGGGTCTGTTGCTTAGTTTCTCTTTGTTGAGTAAGTAAACATAATTTAGTGAGCATGTAGAAATATGACTTCTCTTAACTCAAATTTAATTTCACACCAATAAAAGCAGACTCTGCATGTAAAACTGAACAGAAAGAAATGAGGGTGTCATTGTTCAAGCCAAACATTAGTATGTTTAAGCAGGCAATCACTGTGCTTAAGTCCCCAAGGTCCACTTCATCCCTGCCCTGAATATTGTTCAGTTGTATAAGGCTCCCTTCTTTGTGATGGCATCATCTGCTGAATCACCATTATGTGGGGAAGTAATGAATCAGCATCTTATATTTGGTTTAGGCCAGATGTCTTTTTAAGTTTTTGTAGGAGGGAGAGAAACCTCATCTTCTTGATCCAGTCCATTTAATCCTGTTCCATTTCCTCACATTTAGCAAAAAAAAAAAAAAAAAAAAGGATGGAACCATGAATAAATAAACTAGTAACACAATTCAAGGGGATGACTTTTGCTCACTTGCCCTCCCCTTGATGTGGGATAATAGATGTAGGGGGAACAGAAAAAATAAAAAGCTCATTGGAGCTCAAGGGAAGGAACATCAGTGCTCTAGTGTGTGCCATCACTGTGTAGTTGATGAGAGGGACCACCCAAAGGGTGCCCTCACCTGAAGGATGATGTTATGCTATCTTAGGCAATAGGTATTAGGGAATTTAATTATTTGAGAAGATAAAACGGGGCTTCTTAAAAACCAAGCAGACTATCTTGGAAGAGATTTCATTATTACGTTGGGGTAGTTTGTGTTCAAAAGGGGCTCATTTGCCCCAGATTGACATTGGAGAAACATGCTTCTTCTGTTTAAGTTTTTGAATTAACAAAAGTGTGTCTTCTCTTTCACATCCCCAGTGAAAAAGATGCATTATTTCTTATTACAGTTGCTTTTGTATGTTCCTTGACCCCTTTTCTGTAAGCTGTAAGCTCCCTTGGAGTAGAGAATTTTATTCCACCTAAATTCTTTTTCACTCAGCACTTATCATAGTGTTCTGGTGCTTATAACAGACATTTAATCAAAGTTAGGTAAACTGAATCAAAGCAACAACTTCCATGGAGCACCAAGACTTCCTTGGCTATAATGAAACTTTGTCCGCAGTATCACTTCCTCTTTTTATCCGCATAAGAAACAATGCCTTTGCATTGTTTTCTGAGTCATGTTTCTCTCTACCCCCAATTCTGTTCTCTTGTCATTCCTTACTATTAATAATCAATGGTGCATTTGGGGGGTTGAAAGTGACAAATGACTTCCCTTATTTTAAATGCATATCTTCAGCACTTTGAGGGAAAATAGCTTTAAAAAAAAAAAGAAGAAAAACACAATTGAAAGTTTAGGTGAGATTCTGTTTGTCAGGGATATATGTTACTGCTTTTGTTATTTTTTTCGCTTAATTCCAGTGTTTCTTCTTTAAATGTTTTAGGCAAAGGACTCAGGCAAACCCCAGCAAGTTTCCCACTCTTATGTTCATGTCCGGGTGATTGAAGAAAGCATCCACAAGCCCACTGCCATTCCCTTGGAGATCTTTATTGTCACAATGGAGGATGACTTCCCCGGTGGTGTCATTGGAAAGATCCACGCCACCGACCAGGATGTATATGATGTACTCACATACGCCCTGAAATCGGAGCAGAGAAGCTTGTTCAAGGTGAACAGCCATGACGGGAAGATCATTGCCTTGGGAGGCTTGGACAGCGGCAAGTACATTCTGAACGTTTCTGTGAGTGACGGCCGCTTCCAGGTGCCCATTGACGTCATCGTCCACGTGGAGCAGCTGGTCCAGGAGATGCTGCAGAACACGGTCACCATCCGCTTCGAGAACGTGTCCCCTGAGGACTTTGTGGGGCTGCACATGCATGGGTTCCGGAGGACGCTCCGGAACGCCGTGCTTTCCCAGAAACAGGACAGCCTCCACATCATCAGCATCCAGCCTGTGGCCGGCACTAACCAACTGGACATGCTGTTTGCTGTGCAGATGCACAGCGGCAACTTCTACAAGCCCGCGTACCTCATCCAGAAGCTGTCCAACGCAAGGAGGCATCTGGAGAACGTGATTCGCATCTCAGCCATCCTGGAGAAGAACTGCTCCGGGCTGGACTGCCAAGAACAGCACTGTGAACAAAGCCTGTCCATAGATTCTCACTCGCTGATGACCTACAGCACGGCTCGCATTAGCTTTGTTTGCCCCCGCTTCTACAGGAACGTACGCTGTACCTGCAACGGTGAGTTTGGTTTCTCTCTCTGGAGGGGGACATTTCCCAGCCTCCCTCTGGGCCTGGGGGATACTGGCTAGAAAGGATTTACAATTTACCGGGACTGGATGTCTTAGGGAACAGACAGGGAGGGAATAAGTGCTCAGGGCTGCCAAGTTGGGAGTTTTCTGCTTTATTGCTATAATGCATCAATGAACTTTGGCCATGCAGGGGCAAATGTCACACGTGTAGAGAGTCACCATACTCTCAGTGGTCAGTGAGAGGTCTCGCTCCATTGTCTGGTGTGCACAGACAGTGTCATTGCCTAAATCTCATAATCATGCACCCAGGGATTTCTAAGCAATGGGGACCTCTGCTCAAGTGATCAATGAGATCACATCCAAGATGGAGTGAGCTTGTAAAGTAGCCCATTAAGTCCCTGGAAAGAGACAGAGATCCGCTATCTCTTAACCTGCAGAAAATTCCCATTTGCCCGGTCCGTAGAAGATACCCTACCATTTTGGATGGCATTATTAAGACATCCAGGAATGGGATATTTGTTGTAGCAAGGGGAATATGTTGACAGGTTTCCTGTCTCCATGTCCATTCTGGGCTCAGACACCCAGAACAGTGCCATCCACCCCATGGGTGCTCCACAAATGCTGTGTGTTTTCAGCAGTCAGATTAGATGATGGCCAGACCTGTTGGATATGTTAATTATCTGCAAGCCAGCCTGTCCGAATGCCTGCATCATATGTGGAGTGCTTTTGTGGCTGGCAGATGCCACTGCCACACACAATTTATGCAGGCCAGCTGTTCATGTCTTACCTAGATTACCGTAGGAGCAAGCTGATTTCTGCAACAAAGCCCTTTGAGGGGCTTAATGAAGGCTTGCAGAGCAAAGTTCAGGAGGTGCAAGGGGAAGCAGGAGCAAATGCGCAGCCGTGGACCCCCACGGTGTGACCTGGGCACACACCTCAGTGTCTTACCCACAGAGCCAACTAAATGGCATGTTCTCCAAGTCCCGAGGAGCCGTCGAGAACAGCAGGTTAGCTTGTTTCTAGGTGACTGAGTCATTAAGAACAGGCACTGGAAAATCTTGTAAATCAGAATTTTGCTCCGGCTGGTGATTATATGTGTGAAGCAGGATGGGGAAACGTAGTGGGGGCTGAATCTGTTTCCTCTTGAGCAGTTCACTTTTAATTCTTTTTGGAAGCCAAATCCTAGGTAGCCCATGGGTGAGACATGAGACCCTACAAATGCCGAGTTTCTGAGAGGATTGAAGTCCTGATGATGTAGAGAGCATCAGTGTCTCCCTTTGCTAGTGAATCATTTCCGTAATTATTCACAGAATCATAGATATTAGAGATACAATGGATCTAAAGAGAAATAGAACCTTTCTTTCAAAGAGGCAAGGTATTAATTGACTCTATTTTATAGGTGGAACAGCTAAGGCCTAGAGAGATTCAATGACTATCTAATAAAGAGAATGATAACCCTGGCTCTATTTATGGCCTTTAAGGCATTTGCAATTGATTAACAGCGATAAACATGCAATTAACAATTCAATTCAGTAAGCATTTTAGTGTTTACTATGTATAAGCCACCATGCTAAGTGCTGGGGATAAAAAGACAAAAAAAACAAAGCAAAACAAAACAGTCTCTGTTTTCAAGGTGTTCACATTCTACTGTGGAAAAGCAACATATACATAGCTACATAAATGAATGAATAAATAAATATGTAGATATATAAATAAATATATGGATATATAGATATATAGATAAAAAGTCAAATAAAAACAGTCTATTTTCAAGGTGTTCACATTCTACTATGGAAAAACAATACATACGTAGCTACACAGATAAATATAGATAGATAAATGTATGAATATATATGTATAAAGGGATTTCGGGGGATAGGAGAAAACAGAGATTCTCAAAAGCTTTATAAGCATGGGGGACAACCTATGCAAAGTCAGGGAGAGTGGCAGAAATATAATTCTGCTTAGTAGCTGCATGACATTGGGTTATACATTGGGTAATCAGCCTTGCCTATTATCTGGTATGTGCTCGGTGAGTGTTCCATGAATACATGCTAGTAAACTGAACTGGAGCCGTACCAATCTATCCGTATGATGCCAAAAGGACATAAGGCACTCTTCAGAAATGGAGAGGGTAACCACTGTATTGTACAACATACATCCTATCCTCTGGCACTTCCCTAGAATTCTCAATAAAAATTGTCAAGGAAGTAGTTTCTTTTCTCAGCTTCAGTTTTGCTGAGCATCCGTCATTGCTCAGAAAGAAGTAAATGGCCAAGGAATTCAATGCAAATAACTCATGAGCAAATAAAAGTAACTTTATACTTTATGGAGAGAGCCCAATCCCTTTGGACTCTTAAGAACTCAGCTTGGCCAGCTGCTGGATCTGGAAGCAACCTGTTGGCCACTTGGTGGAGTAATGGACAGTACAAACGGCGACCTGTTGGTGTTAGGTGCACAGTTTTCGGCTTCCTCTGGGGCTCTCTTCCTCGTCCAACCCGAAGCTCCTCTTTTTCTCATCCAGATTTTTGAGTCTTTTGATCATTATCATTTTGAACTAAAATGCTGAATTGCTGCCACTGAATGAAAGAAGACCTACATTTTAGTGCCAGTTGGCCCCATTAAATTTCAGCTACCATTAAATTTTGCATGTGAACAGCAGTTCAGCAGGTGCGAGGGAGGCTGTGTGATTGCCTCTGTCACTGCCTCTGGCTGATGGGCACCTCACTGACTCATCTGACATAAAATCAGGGAAATTAAACCTAATCTGAGCAGGGAGGAAAAAAGAATCACCCAGCCCGTTCTAAAGGGGCTTGCTGACCAGCTCCAAGGAGAGGTGGGTCCAGAAGAAGCATCCGTCGGAAAGGTCTCAAGAACTGATCAAAGAGTGAGTAGTAGTGGAGAGCGAGGGCATTGCCCTCTGACATTTTTCCAAGGGCTTGATTTCAGCTCTATGAAATAAATAAGCTTGCAAGCATATTCCAATTAAATAAACATTTATGAAATGCCTACTATAGGTCAGACACTGTGCTCCATGCTGCTTGAGTGTAAGGCCATATGCTACAGTGGCTAGAACACTGGGCTCAGAGTCAGGAAGACCAAGTTCAGATCACATCTGAGATATTTATTATGTGAACCTCTTGGAGGTTTAATTTCCTGTTCTGTAAAATGAAGGTAATAATATTGGTCCTGCCAAAGAATTAGAGTTTTGAGAAGTTATTATGTGTGTGTGTGTTTGTGTGTATGAAGGTCAATAGAAAAAGGTCAAAAAATGAAAAAGGCCTGGCCCACTGTGCCAGTTCTACAAAGGATTCACTTTGACCAAGTCACTCACTGCTTTAAGTCTTCAGGTTCCCTTCCTATGACACAAGCAAAATAATTTCTATTGTATTTATCTTGGAGGGCTTTTTGAGGTTCAATTAAGAATAACCAGCCAGAGAGCCACTAAGAGTGGAAGATGGGAAGAGATGAGTTAAAATCTTGACTCAGGTACTCTTTAGCTGTGCAACCTTAGGTAAGATACTTAAATGATCTCTTTCAGCATCTGTTCTATAATCCATAAAATGAGGCTAATAATTACACCTAACTTATAGAGTTGTTGTTGTAAGAACAAAATAATATATTTAAAGATTTTACAGGTGTGAAAATAACTATATAAATAAACTTATATTATAATTATTACTATTATTATTATACTACAAGGCCTATCCCACTTCATCCTCATCAGTCAGTCACCATCCTCATTATACAGGTAGTCATTTATATATATATATATATATGATCATTTATACAAATATATATATATATGATCATTTATACAAATACATATATATATATAATGGGCTGATAAACCCTCCATAGATATAAAACAAATATTCAGAGCTATTTGAAATCATATGCTTCTCTTTTCATTCTGATAAATGATTACCTGTATATATATCATATAGATACATATAGATATATATACATAAAGGTATATCAGCCCATACCTGCAGCACAACCAATCCATTGTCTGTATAGCCATTCATAATAGATATTCCTTTGAAATAACAGAGCAAAATGATGTAGTTATAGACATAATATAGTGTCCTATATGTGTGAACTCTTTCATGAGTTTCCAGAAAGATTATCTCTTCTGTTATCCTGATGGTGGGAGGTGACATAGTGTTTCTAGATATGGGTCTCCACTTTGACTCTGGAAGACTTGAATTCAGATTTTCTCCCTAACACTTTCTGGCTTTTTGAGTAAGGGCAGAACCAGTCAGTTCTCTGAACCATAATTTTATTATCTATGATAATTTAATCTACCAACAAAAGTATTGTAGAGCTCAAGTGAAATATATAAAAAGGCCTTATAAACTTGACAGGACTGTACAAATGTCACCTATCTGTAATGATTGCATTATGGTGTGCCCCTGTTGTTTACAAGATTGGATGACTCTTCCCAATTTTTGTCTGGACCAGATCTGTCTTTTCATTACTGTAGGGAACTTCCTGTAAGAAAGCTGGTCTACCTGTATAGATCAACACCTTCTCTGAAAGTTATAGCCTTCCCCAGGGCACAGAGAGGTTATGAGTCCTGCCTAAAATCACACAGCTAATATGTGTAAGATATAGGATTTGAACCCACATGTTCTTGAATCTGAGATCAGCTGCCTCCTTTTCCAGTATGTGTATGACATAGTATATATCTGCCCTGGAAAGTATCATTACATGAAGTTGTACTCAGCACAGTGGTGAAATCATCCAGAAAATGTGGTTCAGTCAAGCAAATATACTGTATGATTCAGGCTTCTGTGAGAAAACCACAGGAGACTAACTCAAAACAGGTATTGCACAATTCTATAGTTTAACTTTTCTTACTGAGCAAAAGACCAGAAGGGAGTTGGTGGGGCCTTGGCCAGGATTAATGTTCTAATATGAAATAGTAACTCTTTACCATGATCCTGTCTAGTTCTCGACACAGATCAGATGCAAATTTAGATACGGTCCAGGTAAAAAAATGAATGATGATAATGCTGGGTCCTTAAATGCTGTATACATTCAGGTAAAGTTCCATGTAATGAGGAAGAGAGGAGAAGGGGAAGTCCTAAAGATGCCGGGGCTTCCATCCCCTCCCAGCTGCTTCCAAAGCCTCCACCATCTTTAATCCAGATAAATTGTATGTTTGTCAACCTCAGGAACCTTCCTGCATCTTAAATTATCACCTGACTATGAAATTAAAGTTATTTTCAAAGGAGTGCATATTGTTTGCAGACTCAACTTGGGCAAAGAAGCTGTTTGAACTGCATGCCTTGGAAGCAAGCAAGACGAAATTGAAAAATCCTTGTCTGTTTATTGAAATTATTAGGGTTTTTAATAATAGCTTAACAGTGTAGCTTAGTAGAAAGACAATTGGTCCCAGGCAAAAAAAAAGCAATGTTCAAGTTGCCTCTCTGACCTTGGAAATCAGGAGGTTACTACCTCTGTAACTTGGAGCAAATCCTTTCATTACTTTAGTCTACTCTTTAAGATTGTAAATTGCTAATCAGCATTGATAGAAAAATTTATTTCTTGAGGATTTACTAAACTTGTTGAAATGAGTCCAGACGAAAAAGGCAAAATAAAATTTAAAAACACCAGATATTACCTAATACAATATCATATATCTTTGGCAAACTTTTAAATCATGCATTTGATTTAAATTGTTTAAAAATGCCATTCAAATATGCCTGGGCTAAGCCTTACATTATTCCCAGGTTAGTAGTCATAGTAGCCAGACATACTGGCAGGTCCCTGTTTGAAACCTCTTAATGTTTTGATTGCAGGAAATTTCTACAAAGTAGAGTAATTAGCTTCAGCCATTAGGAGGCATTTTGAACTTCCTTGTAAATGTTATGGAACTAGGGACAGGTCAAAGTACTTTATCCTGATAATTTTACTTTTTGACATGTGGCAAAATATATGTGCAAAAAGTATTTTTAAATAACATACAGGTTGAAAAGGGAAATGAAATGGCTAAGACTAACCAAGTTCCCTTTCACCTTGCCATGATATGGAGTGAAAATAAAACTTTTTGACTTAGCAAAATGAACTCCTTTCTCCTCAGCACCAATTCTGGACATAAATTGACTAACCTGAAAATTCATGGCATAAATCTGACACATCTCCTTTAAGATAGATGTTCCTGAGCTCAGTACACATTTATGATTAAGTCTGGATTCCTTAGAGATAGTTATGATGACAGACTATCCTCCCAGAAGTCTACAGACACTTCCTGAGAAATGAGGGGGGCATTCTTTTACAATAAAAAGTGCCTTGTGGCCTATAACAATTATAGGATGCATAGAGTCCTAAAATAGTAATTATGTAAACGTGTCATTTGTCAAAGCAAATTAAGTTATTAGGAGTTGTTTGGAGCTTACGGACCTTATGTATTAAGGAGCCCTTGGCTGTAGCTGAAAAGAGAAGGCTTTTTGCTCCTAAAAATCTTTCCCAGGATTTAGGCAACTTCATTAGAATCTCAGAGTATCTGAGCCACGATGAGGCAGGTGTTGATCTGTTCCACATCAGTTATCAAGAATCCAGCGTCTGTAACAGTATATATTCTAGACATGATCTAACTGCTTCCAAATGTTTACAGAGAAGAAAAAGTTCTAGTTTGAAGAAACTGGCTTGCTCAATAACCTATTTAACCTTTCTTTATTTGAATAAAGGATGGAGACAGACTAACAGACAGAGAGAAGAGAAATGGGGAAGAGAGCAAGATAGAGTGAGAGTTACCTGAGAAGGATGGCCCCCAGTGTTTTACTCTTGTCATTAGAATTTGGTGGGGGTGGTAGCTTTTGTTGCTGAGTGGAATGGTAACAGGGCCAGAGATAAAATAGTAACTGCAGTCATAATAATGTTTTTTATTTTGCGTTTTCCAGTTAGGAGATCAAAAAGAATACCTTTAAAGATTCCAAAAAACACTGATAGAGACAGTAGTCTATTCCAATCCTGCCCTCCTAACAAGAACTTTTTGCCTTCCCTCTAAATACCATTTTCAAAGCAAGACTTCTGGGTATATTGCTCTTAGAAAGAAAGGGACAAAATGGTGATGTGGATCACCCTTAGTTGAAAAGGTCAGTGATCGATTATAGTCAGATGTTATGCTAAACTAAGGGACTGATTGTTGGCTTAGATGATTTAGAAATTATTAACATTTGTTTGGGGGTTGTACCTTGTAATTATTTTGTTCAGCAATATCTATCTTGCTAATTAGGTATGGTTTAGATAAATATTAAGATTAGTTTGTAATCCCTGAGCACAAATAAATTATGTTGCAAAAAAAGTGGCCTAGAATTGTGCTGCATGTCAGAAAGTGATAATAATCTGCATAGAGATAATTGAGAGTTGACAATGCCAGTGAAATAGGACTATTACCCCAACCTATCTATTGGGATTGCAAGTAAATATTGAAGAATCTGTTTGAGCTATTGCCTATGAATTATGGACAAAACAGTTTATTTTTACCTAAAAGTACCAAAAGCCACTTAATATTAGGCATTAATAGTTACTTGGAAGAAGACGTAGAATGCACAAGCAACTGTTTAAGATGGAGAAGCATTGAAAAATGCACGGCAGCACTAAGGATTCCCAAGGAGTTCAGAAGGGTAATTTTTGTGGAATTGTTGTCACTGAACAAGTTTCCCTATTCTATAAAATATCCAGGTCCTTTCTTCTTTGTCCTTGTTTTCTTTATAACCAAATGTATAGTTATTTCTAAATTTTCCTGAAAGAACCTTTTCATCAGTTGAGACAGGATAAACTAGTTCATGGCCGGGCAACATCTTTTATGGCTAAGCTATAAACCACTGAAAAATAGGATTTATAAATTTTGGGTTTGCTCTTGCCACTTATATTGCTTCTCTCAAAGATTACAGTTCCTAAAATATTTATATGTTGTTAAAGTTGAATTGCTATTTTCTTCTAGACTAAGAAATTAATGGTTAGTAGGACAGTATGTGTAATGGTCAAGATAGAATGGAAATCTAAGAAAAATATAATAGACCAGATCTTGCTATATGATGGAGCTGCTGAATCCCCAGAAGTGTTAAATTCACATGAAGGGGCTGTAACTCTTTTAGGCCACTGGGAACCCATTTAGAAAATTACTGTTCCAGTTGTGAGTTATTTTTAATTTGTCTCCTTTTATAGCCACTTTATTACTTACCCTGATGTAATTTACACTTAAGGAGTAGCTCTCTCACCAGGTAGGAAATGGCCTAATTACTTTTGAAATATCCAGATTCCATGAAAAGCACATTTCCTATGTTTGCCAAGGTGGCAGAATCAAAATAACTCATTTAGCACCTAATTTCATAGTTAAATCTGTTAATCTGCTTCCTAGGATTTCCTTTCTAAAGAATTAATACAAATTTCATCCTCCTGTGTTATTAGGATCATGGTTGGGAAGGATGTTTTCCTTTGAAATGACTAATTCTACTTTTCATGAATGTTGCTATATCACATTTGCACATAGTCAGTAAAACAGCATGTAGTAGAAGAGATTAGGAAATAGGCAAGCGCTCTGCTTCCATAACTCTAAATTAATTCAGCAAAATGATCCATTCTTTCTTTGGAGTCCATACAGATATTTTTAATCACCTAGATTCTATGCAGAATTAGATTAAATTAAAGGGACCTTGGTGGAAGCCTAGAGAACAAATTCACTTTTACCCTACCCTTTAGCCCAATTTTGGTGATAAAGGTCATATGAAATATGGGAGGATGAAGGAGACAGGAGACATTAGATTAAGAGGTAAAAGACCTGAATTCAACTCCCAGGCAATTTACCTACATGACCTTGGTCAAAACATTTGTTCTCTTTAGTTCATTATATTCTTTACCTGGGGGGGAAAAAAAAGAAAGTAGACAAGATAATCTCTTAAGGTTTCTTCCAGCTCCAGATTTTTTAAGCTCCAGATTTTCATCAGTCCCCAGAAATCTTATCTGCACAAATCTCAAGTAGTGAAATGATAAACATTTTCCCAATCTCCTTGATGGAGAGCTAATCCTGATCTACTTCACTTTTAAACTGTATATCTTTTTCCAGTCTCAATGAAGCAATATAGGCAGTAGCTATTAGACTTATTCTATAGGTACACCATAAAGAGGTAGGAGGTATATATAAGGTAGTATTCCCCTCTGATCTCTTTGAATCCTCACTATTGCATTATTCTTGACCAATTTCAGCATTCCATTAATTTCTTTGTACACTTAACTGTATTGTTCCATCTGTAACAGGAGGACTCTGTCCAGGGTCAAATGATCCTTGCATGGAGAAACCTTGTCCTGGAGATATGCAGTGTGTTGGTTATGAAGCCAGTAGAAGACCATTCATCTGCCAGTGTCCACCAGGAAAACTTGGAGAGTGCTCAGGTACAGAGTGGTGTTGGATGAAGAATATTGAAACTTTGATTCCTATAACACATACCTCTGATTCTCCTCTAAACTCTTAGAAGGCTTTTCTTACAGCACATGAAATGCCTTTCTGAATTGACTTAGTGTAATGCATCTTCTCAAAACTTTAGAATTTCTCTGAATTTATTCTTGTTCATTTGAGTAGCCATTCCAACCTGAAGATCATAAACTGCGTTCTGGATTCAAAACCAGGAAGTCCTGTCTCAGACCCACTATGTGGATACTATGTGACCTTAAAAAACACTTCATCTCTCTAGGTCTTATTCCCTTCATCTGAAAAATGAGGACCCAGTGATCTCTTGGATCTCTTTCTGCTCTAAATCTATGAAGTTGTGATTCTGCCATGAATGTTTTCACATGGAAGACTGTCTATATAGTGAGGGGAATAGCTATCAGTCAACAAGAATTTTATTTAAATTATTTTTTTTGTGCTTTGCTAACAGCTGTCTGCCACTAAGTTCTATCAGCAATTCAGAACCAAGAATTTAGTATTTCTACTAAATAAGAATGAAAACTATGCACTATTTTTATAATGAAATGACAAAAAATGCTATAGGCTTTTCTGGTTTTATCAACTCTATTTTAAAGGTATGACATTATAGAAAATAGAAAGTTGTTGGAGCAAAGGGCAACCCATCTTTAGTATAGTCCTTGCTATTCAGAGTGTTGCATAAATCTGCCATCATAAGAAGATAACACTTTAGATGGAAAAGCCATTCGTGGTCTATGGAATAAGCAAGCCTGGACCAGTAAGAAATGTATTATCCATTTGAGATGGATGGTAACATAATTCATAAAAGCAGAGGCATCCACTCCCACGTCCTAGAAAAAAATCTTATTTATATGATTTTAGCTTTAAATCTTCCCTTCTTGACCTTCATCTCAGCTTTCAATTTGGCTGTTGTGCCTTCATTCATTTCCAAGCATGACTTTTTGAATTCTAACATTGATTGTTAAAATACGTTGTTGGGGGAAAGGGATGAGTATAATCATGAGTCATTAGCAAAATGTCATTTTGTTATTATAAAATGTATCTGAAATTCAAAAATATGGACAATTTTGTAGTCAGACTCAGTCAGGAGTTTTGACATTTGTACCTTAGTTATTGGAGATGACAATACAATCTTCTCAGCTATCAACCCTAAGAACAAAGCTATAAACAACATGGGGCAATTTCCACACTCAAATTAGTTATTCCCAGAAACTTACCTTTTGATAATAATCTACTATTACTTTTTTAAAAGTAATGACCAATTTGCCCAATATATTAAAAAATATACATAAATAAATAAGGGTACAGTTCATAAAAAATATTTAGACTAGAACCATATCTCCTATCTCCAAACTTTCTTTCTAGTTATCAGGTCATGTAATCCACATATATGTAATTTTCCATGTGCTAATTATCCTTTTAATAGATTGACAATTTTTTTTTCTCTTCCTCACTCAATAATTAGTAAAAATTTATTAGGCATCTCTTGTATATCAGATATTGTGCTAATCTCTAAAATACCCCTCAAAATACAAAAGATAATTTCTGTCCTCAAAGAGCTCACAGTCTAATAGGAAAAACAACAAGCAAACAAACATGTGCAAACAAATTATATACAGAATAAACAGATGAGAATTAAAAGTAAGAGACTAGAATTTAGAGGGTTTGAGAAAGTCTTTCTGTAGAAGATTGAATTCATCCATCCCAGTGTTTCAGTTTTGACCATTGGCCATTAAAATACACACAGTATAAGAGCATAGGAGAAAAAGAGAATCAAACTCAAAACCTAGCATTTCAAGAATGGAGTTTTGTAAATATTTTAAATGTGTTGAAAATGTTGCACAAATGTTTTGAATTATTTATAATCATCCTTACTATAGATTGGTTTGAACTGATTTTTATTTTGCAATACTTGGCAAATCAACTATTTAACAGTTAGGGGAACCATTTTATTTAGTAATGGGATTTCATTTGATGGTGCTCAAAGTGCTTCAGTCTCTTCAGAAGCTATTTGTTGCATCTTTGAAAAAGAATTTTGCTAATTCTCAATAGGAAGAGTTATAGTGGCACAGTAATAATGTAGGTTTTGAACTATTAAATTTCCCATTGGCACAGGGCAACCCATATCCCTGGAATCTGATTACTTAATAAATTTTTTCAATTCACATTTAAGGAGTGTGATGTGTAATGGAGGAACAGTTTTTAATACAAAGCTGGTAGGTTTTTATTTAAAAGCTTTCTCCCCAAAATAGCTTCATTAACTGCACATGATCTTTAATTAACTCGGTTGGCAGTTGTTGGGTAATTTTGTGTGTCCCTGCTCATTTATGAACATTAAAAGTATATGTATCTTCTCATAATGATTCTTTTAGGGCACACTTCTCTCAGCTTTGCTGGAAACAGTTACATCAAATATCGGCTTTCTGAAAATAGCAAGAAAGAGGAATTTAAGTTGGCTCTGCGTCTGCGAACACTGCAAAGCAATGGGATTATAATGTACACCAGAGCAAATCCCTGCATAATTCTGAAGGTAATTAAAATGGGTTATCTTTTCCTGCAGTCATTTCTCTTGCTTATATGTTTGCATTTTGGCTCTCGGTTTGGGAAATGCTGTAATCATTTTGTCTTTGGGTTCAGAAGACCAGAAGCACAATTCAGGGCA
This sequence comes from Myrmecobius fasciatus, assembly GCA_023553655.1. Lineage (NCBI taxonomy): Eukaryota > Metazoa > Chordata > Mammalia > Dasyuromorphia > Myrmecobiidae > Myrmecobius > Myrmecobius fasciatus. The sequence goes on from JAJPUD010011559.1 coordinate 22,348, forward strand.
GAGGACAGCAGCCAAACTGGGAGTAGAGCCAATACCCCCATTTTCCTTTTGAACATCTAGCTTCAAACTTGACTCTGTAAATTGTGTCATCTCCCTCTAGAGTAGGTTCAATAGTCAGTCTCCTTGAGCTATAATCACTCAACAATTCATAGCAAGTCTTCCACAGGGATAGCATTGACTTTAATCCTCCACTACATTCAGCATCTCTTCCTACCCAATTGTGAAGCCTTCTTCAGTTCTGAGACTTCAGACCTGAAGTAGGGGAGATTTATATTTGCCAGTCAATGACAGTATCTTGACTTCTCAACTGTAACCATTCTGTCAGTAAAAAATCCCTGGATTTTTTTCTAGGGATCCCTGAGATGTACAGAATCTCTGAAGAAGACATTCTACACTCCCTCTCCCCCAACAAAGTCCCTTTCTGAGCCAATATTCAACATCCTTGACATCCCTATAGCACTGTGTTTTCTATAATAGCCCAAAAAATCACATATACACAGATCCCCTCCAAAAAATGAAAGAATGGTTACATTTAACAAACTCACATATGAAAGCTCAAAATGCAGATTAATTTCTTTGGAGAAATTTTAAATTCAAAAATAAATAATGAGGCACTTAGGCAATAACTTATTTGGACAGGGGATTTTAATACTAATATCCAAGTCTTCAATGGCTGTTCATACATCCAAGCAATACTATAACCAATTGTGACTTGAGTGGATCATAATAAAACCTTCCTCCCACCTCCAGAAGAGAGGTGATGGATCATGGGGGCAGAGTGAGGTAACTAATCATTCAGATTAGTGTTTGACCCTGTGCAAGCCACTTAACCCTTCTTGTCCCAGTTTCTTCATCAACAAAATGAACTGGAGAAGAAAATGGCAAACTGATGCAGTATCTTAGCCAAGAAAAATCTCAATAGTGTTGCAAAGAGTCAGGCATAATTGAAATAGTTCAACAACTGCAAAAGCAACAACAATACATCTTTATTGTAAGGGAGAATTCTATTTGCAGTGATAAGGGAAAGGAGAAAAGCTTCTCCTCAAGGCTAGAAATAAAACCTTCCTCTCTCTCATTTTATGTCAGGGAAAGTCATCAATTTTTGGTTAAAGATTCTACCCCTTCAGGGCATGTAGCTAGCTGCAAAAAAAAATCTACCCTTGTGGAAAGCTATTTAGAATCTTAGGGCTAGAATTCAAAGAGCTTTAGAAATTATCTAGACATCATGAAACCTACCCCTAAAAACAACCAAGAATGGACCCTATTTTGCTTCCTATTGACCCTTAAACACACATATATCCCCGATGTCTCTACATGCTTATCAATCCCTGGAACTCCAGTCAACATTTAAGTTAATTCCAGCATCTCATAGCCAAAAAGGACTTTGTTGGCCATGTGGTCCATCCAAGAATAAGAATCCACCTACAGCACCCCCAACAACTAGGCATCCAGGGACCACTACCTCCTGAGACAGCCTGTTCCACTCAACTTTAATTATTAGAAAGATTTTCCTATCACCAGGCTTAAATTTGGTTCTTTCACTCCTGTTTCTGCCATCTGAGGGCAAACAGAGCACATCTGATCCCTGCTCCCCAGTAGTTTTTCTTGGAGAAGTATCATGCTGCGATATTTTCTCTTCTCCAGACTGCACATTCCCAACTCTTTCAATTGATCATCAGAAGACATGATCTTGATGCTTTTCTTCATGATTTTGGTTGCCATCCTTTTGAGTCTGCAGCTTATCAGTCACCTAAAAAACACTGAACCCTATTCCAGATGAGTTTTCACCAAGGCAAGAGTATAGGGAAACTATCATCTTATTGGAGCCTAATACAAGGGGGAACTATTTAGACTGGTTAAGTCCCTAACATATCATGCTGAGTACCTTTGCTGACAAAAGTATAGGGTAATTTCCATCTTTGGTGGACTTAACTAGGGTTATGGTTTTCCATAGAGGAAGGATTTCTCAATCATTTTTGTGTTGTTGACCCTTTTGGAAGTTGGTAAAACCATTGGTCCCTTCCTCAGAATAATGCTTTTAAATGCATGAAGCAAAACATATGGTTTTTAAATAAATAAATTATATAAAATAACATGATTTGCAAAGAAAACCAATTATATTGGTATCATTTTAAAGATAAGGTTTTTTTTAAGTTCATGCACCCCAAATCAAAAATTCTAGTCTTCAAAGAAACTTACAGAAAATCCTATTATCAATCTTTTTTCTTTAATTCAGAGGGAAAATATTATCAATACCTTTTTTGAAAGGCATTGTTGAGAAGAGTATTTCTATGTAGCTAGATTTTATTGACCAAAAGATTACAATCAACTTTTCATAGTAGGAAGAGAAAAATACCTTCAAAAATGACAGCCCTGGATTTTTCTTTATTTTGATTTACTTTCAAGACAGGCTCCCATGTGAAGGTCAGTTGTTTTCAGAATGGGTTTAAAAGTGGAGGATGAAAGCAAAGTTTTCAGGAACTATTATGGAATACCTATCTATAAAGCATAATGCAAAGACACCAGCCAATTTGTATAGCTTCTATTATGTTCTTTACCAATACCTTTCTTTCCTTTCTCAGTCCCTCTCTGCCTTCTTTTCTTCCAAGTTGAAATAGAGTCTTGAAGCCTTTGATGAAGCTCTTTTTATTAAGCAAAAGTTTACAGTATAGTAAGCTCTTATTAAATGCTTAGTAAATGGAATTTTGATGAAGGCATTGAACTTGAGGTAATCAAAACCACTCACAGATAGGATTACTGTTTCTTCCAAAATGGAGCTTCTCTTAACTTTGACATTTCGTTTTAATCTGAAAAGCACCCCCTTTCTAAATCCTGGGTTATAAATCCAACAATAAATCATGAATATCTGATAGATACAAAGCATCTGGTTTGGACTTCATTTTTTAAAACAAGTATGTTCCTGAAATTTATATAAATCCAATTTTTTATAAAAAGTCATATTTGAAATATACTAGAAGAGCCTGCTATTTAAAGGAAAATTTTATGAATACTTTTATAATGCTAATTCTCACCCCCAAATTGCTTGTCTTTGTATATTTGAGGTTTTTCATATGTTGAGCTGTCTTAAATCAGAGCACATCTGTACTAAACTATTAATAGCTCTGAACATCCACTTTGGGAATTTGAATCTGTTTGCTTGGCATTTTGTGCCTCTTGCAAGACTTCATTTTATTGGGTTTTGGTGCAATGTGTATACCTTGTGCTTTTTTTCCA
>JAJPUD010011559.1:25591-53712 GCA_023553655.1 Myrmecobius fasciatus
AACAAGCAATTATTAACCATCTACTAGGGGCAGCAAGGTGGTCTTGTACATAGAGACTGGCCCTGGAGTCAGGACACCTGAGTCCAAATGTGAGCTCAGACACTTAGGAACTGTGTGAGACCCTATGTGGGTCATTTAACCCTGTTTGCCTTAATTTTTCATCTGTAAAATGAGCTGGAAAATGAAATAGCAAACCTCTCCAATATCTTTGCCAAAAAAACCCCAACTGGATCAGAAGGAGTCAGACACAGTTGAAATAATTGAACAGTAACAAAAATACACAAATCACTGTTCTACTTACTGGGGATATTTTAAAACAACAACAGCAACAAAATAGGGTTCTTGCCTTCAGGATCTTCCTTTCTAGTGAAGGATCTTTCATTCTAGTAAAGCTATAGAATATATACTTATAAAAAATCAGATAATTTATGGAGGGGGAGAGAACCAACAACTGGGAGAGTTAGAAAAGAATTGACATAAGAGACGGTACCTGAACTGAAGCTTTAATTCCAAAGGAAGCTATGGATTCTAAACCATAAAGTAGATGGAATACTATCTATGGGACAATGGTGTATAAGTGAAGATTTGAAATAGAAAAGCAGATTAATAGACAAGATGAATATATAAAGATAGAACTATGGATGTAATTGTGAAAACTTAAGTACTATTGCAAGGCAAAAACCTCAGAAATGTAAAATTAAAAGTATAAGTAGTAAAAAGCTATAAGAATTCAGAGGATGGAGAGATTAATGTGAGCTAGGGGCAGTTGGGGAGGACTTGTGTGGTGAGGGGGTGAGACAGGTTTTGGGTTGTGAATGTGCCAAATGTATGTTTTTAAAGCAATTTAAAGTCAGATTTTAAAATATCAGTTCTCCACAAATTATCAAACAATCCATAATGTCGAGACAAAAAGTTCTTTAGTGTGATCTCAGTCTGAAGTATCATTACATAGCGCAGCATCCTTAAATAAGGGTTAGAGCAGTTTCTGCTTGAAAGACCTTCTGAGCTGAGGAACAACTCCCCTATGGTGGTCACCCATTGCATCTGGGGATAATTCTGATTAAATGAGTCTGGTTAAAAGCTTCATCTTCTCAGTCTTCTTCAAGTCATGCTTATAAGGATGTCTCTAATCAATCCCTACTCATATAAATATAGTCTTCCTGGCACCATTGAACACAGTGACAAGAAAGGTTAATTCTTTCTGCCATAAGTTTAATTTTTATTAAAATTTGCCTTTGTTCCTACAATGTGATTTCTTTTAGCTCGAGACTAATGATTCTGAGACTCTAGGCCATTGGAATTTAGGCTGATGCTTAGAAATCATGACTGATTTCAGGCAACTCAGAGACTCTAAATATTTTATAAAACTGAGTCTATAAATAATAAATTCCACTGAACAAATTGCTTATCCCCACTTCTGCCCACCCTCACCCACAGTAGCATACCAATTACAGTAACTTTGATATTCAGTAATAAAGCGTTTCATTCATGCCTGAACTTCAGTTGTAACAGCTTGTCCACTGACTAATGGGACACTTTATCATTATAAAAGGTGGGTTATTTGGGATCTGGCCTATTTTAAATAGATTAAAGTGAAATAATACCAGATCTTTAAAGAGCAATCAGTTGTTTTTTTTTTTCATTATCACCTGCATTTGAAACAGAAAACAGTTAACAAATTTTGGTGAGAGAAAGCTTGGGGACTACATTCTATTACTTTAACCTCTTTAAAAGATATATGATTTCCAAAACTCTACCCAATAATTTTTAAAGTCAAATGAGACAATGATGTGAAAAGCACTTTATAAATCTTAAAACATAGTATAAATATAAACCATTATTAACTTCAAAAATACAATAAAGTAAAAATTTACAATTAAATTAAAATTTTCAAATAAAATATTATTTCAAAAATAAGGATAAGCTGATGTTTTGTGGCTCCCTTTTTATTAATTAAATGTAGAAAAACTGCAAGTTACTTTGTGCTCAGTGATCCATATCATTTTATGTATATTAATAACACTTCAATTCTCTTGAATGAGATTGTGGCTTTGATATCAAACCAGATGTGAGAGAAGGTTGAAGTTAGTGAAATCTTAATTCTATCCATCTTTTTTTTTAAAGTCCCATAAAATGTAACAGCACCAACCAAATATTCATCCTCCTTCTTCTAGCCACCCTTTTTAGATTGGTAGACACTATATTAAAGCCATAGCATGTAACAGCAGATGGACTGTGCAAAAAGAAAGAAGTCCCCAAAGGATCATTTGATCATTTTATTACTTCCATTGATATACAAATATGGACATTATCCAAGAGTCATGGGCAAGCACATATTCTGGTGTGATTTACAGTATTCATTCAGTTCATTTCACTGAACCAAAAAATTATGCATCCAACACCCATTTATTACACTTAAAATCTTCCAGAGAGGAAAATAAAATATTCCTACTGTATATATTTGTCTCTTTTTAATTTGGATGTTTGAGAAGTATGTATGTACATATGTATTGCTTGTGTGTGGTAGAGCTTAACATTATCCATATACAACAATATCCTTGTAAAATAAGTTATTGTAGTTATCTCTTCCATGCAGCTAAAGAATCATAGACTCAGAGAAGCTACATAATTTACACAAGATTACAGAGCATTCATTAGATTTTTAAATTCCTAAAGCTGTATTAAGTCCACAAAGATTCTTACATATATGCTTTTATGTAGCACATACATTTGAGCACATACATTGAGTGGCAGCAGGACTGCAACAAAGGAGTTAAGGAGAGAGTCCCAAAGAATTAATGGTCTGTGGAACATGTTGAAGAATAGATAAAGAAATAGTCTGAGTGAGGCTCTAATAATCCCTGACAGGTCTATCATGAATAAGACACATTTTAGGAACACTCTCTCAGTATCTTACTCTGTATTTCATTGGCATTTATATGCCTCTTATTGTTAATAACCTGAAATAAGGAGGTTTTGTGTGTGTTTGTGTGTTTAAAAAAATAAATAAAAAATAAAAAAAAAGAATGAAGAATGCTTAAGCTTGGACCCTGAAAAAGAAATGTTCATTGATTCCAGAGGAATCAGTTTTCTATCCATAGTTCAGCCTCTGGTATTCACATGGGATACTCCTACTGAATTGTCAACAAAGGTTAGGATGGTAGCTTTCACTGAATCTCAGAGGTGGAAGGCCAACTTTCCACCCTAATAATTACAATAATGATAATCATGATGATAATAATAACACCTAGCATTTACATAGCACTTTAAGAATCGTATAATGCTTTACATATATTATCTCATTTGAGAGTTTCACAGAATCCATACTTGAAAGCCTTTCCAGGCTTTTGTAAGCATCTCTCAGAGTTTACATGTCTCTCAAAAACCCAAGGGCACCTCCAGCCTTAGGAGTCCAGTCAACAAGCATTTATTCAATAGCACTTCTGATGTGCCAGACGGTCCTAAGCATTGGGAATATATTTGAGCTGCTGGACAGTCCCTACCCTCAAGGAGCTTACATTCTAAAGAGTAATGAGTACCCCCTTCAAGAGTTCACAGATAACATTACTCTTAAAAGAAGGAACTGAAAAAGCATTACTGAAGCTACAAATAGAAAAGCAAGACAATCTCCTAAAGAGAAACAACAAAATCTATTCTGTTCTGAAATCACCTTGACAATGAGATTTTATACAACAAACACATTCTAGAGGAATTCACGACAGAAACTCATGAAGGAAACAGATATCACAGTTTGACAATGTAAACATAGGAACTACAAAATGATATAAGGTCCTTGATCCTGCTCTATTCTTGTACAATCCATTACTCCCCTTTAAACTTAGAAAAATGAATACTGCAACACAAAATTGGAGTAGTGCTCAGAACAATAGGACTCAATTTCCTCTTGTTCGATTAAGCAAAATCGGGTTTAGCTTAGATAACTAGACTCGGTGCTACCTGTTCACATTCTGGAGAACAAGATAAATACAAAACATGTCAGCTTTAAGTTAAATGGAAAGAACAAGTGGTCTTTAGTGTGTCTAAGAAAAGCAGATAGCATTGCCTCTTTACTCATATTTCCATTGATAAAAACGCACCTTTTTCTGATAATTGACAAGGCTAACTACTCTGGTGGTAAAGATTTTCTCTTCCTAATCTTCAATAGTCAGGATTTCTGAGCTGTTTGCTCAGTAGCATCTGCAGAGGTCGAATCCACAAGGGTTGATTACTTCCCCAGGAAAGCCAAGGATGCAAGCAGGACCAGTGGTCTCCAAGATTTTCTTAATATCAGATCCTGCCATCCGGTTCTTTGCTTTAAACTTCCATTGTAAGGCTTTCAAGGAAATAATAAAATCACATAAAAAGAAGCATCTAAGATGAGAGATTGTGTTACTATACGGGGGACCTTCTAAGGACTGGATAAAATCTGCTGTTGAAAATATCTAACTTTGAGTAATTATAGTACCCTGAGTGATCTATTAATACCAATAGCAGCAATAGTAGTTGGAAGGAAAAGAACTATATTTGAAGAATATGACTGTGTTTGTAAAAAGGGATTTGTGTCTATTACACATATACATGCATGTGTAAGTGTATATGTGCATGCATATGTGCTTATATGGGTATGTATATATGTATACATGTGTGAATGTGTGTATATGTCTGAATTTTAGGAAGCCTTGAATTCTCCCCTTGCTTGTGTAAAGAGGGCTAGATTCCAATTCTGCTTCTATTATTTGTGATCTATATGACTTACAAATCTAAAAAATGAGGAAGTTGGACTAGATAGACTTTGAGGTTCCTTCCAGCTGTGGTCATGTCATTACCACCTTGTGATCCAATCCTGCTTCTGTTCCTATGTGATCTTGTGTCATTCCTGTGTGACCTTGACATCATCCTGGAGCCTCAGTTTCTTCATCAGTAAAAAAGAATACCAATAACAGTAGCTAACATTTATATAGCACTTTCTACAGGCCAGGAACTCTCTACAATTATCTTATTTAATCCTCACTACAACTCTGGCAGGTAGGTGCTGTTATTAGTCCCATTTCCAGATGAGGAAACTGGTCAAACAACCTGCCCCTGGTCAAATAGCTTGTAAGTGTTGGAGGCTGGATTTGAATTCAGTTCTTCTGACTCCCGTCCAGCACTTTGCCATTTAGCTGAAAGTCTCAGATTAGATTAGAGCTGGATTAGCTCTGAGATTCTCTCTAGGTATATGATCCCATGATCTTTATTATTTCATTTTTTTTTCTTATAGAGAGATTCATTCCCTTTTTACCAATGAAATTCATAGAAAAAAATCCATAACTGATACTGAAATGAACTGCAGTGAAACAGATTAAATAGCTCATCTAGTCGTTGTTCTAGACCCAGAAGGAAGCTCATAGTCCATCTATGTCCAGTTTCCTCCTTTTACACATGAGGAAAGGAGGGCCCAGGAAAGCTGAGTAATTTGCCTGAAGTCACATAGGTATTAAATATTGGCAGTGAAATGTAAACCCATGAACCAGTCATCCTTCCACTGAGCTGGTTTGCGTCCTGGATTACACGAGGGAATAAGCGGTCATTCTATCTAGAGGAAGCATTGCTTTGACTTTTAGGAATGCACTATCCTAAGGAGTGTAAATATCATTAAATTTAATTGCATTTTTATAACTATGGCCGTAACTAATTACTAAGTGGAGAGGGGAGGGAGGAGGACGGTGAAAGGACAAGTCTGCATTGACATGGCAAAGAAAAGGAGATTTTTCAAAGAAAAAAAAGCATCTAGTTACACTGCTTTTATTATTATTATTATTAATGCCTGACATTATTCTGCAGTCTTCTTGAGAGGAGCCTGGGCTCAGCAAGAAAATGCATATGCTCCAGTGTACTTTGAGATGGATATTAATACATTTCCCCTTTTTTTCTCGCTCTCTCAGATTGTAGACAGCAAACTGTGGTTCCAGCTGGACTGCGGCACAGGACCGGGCATCTTGGGCATCTCTGGCCGGGCGGTGAATGATGGGAACTGGCACTCGGTCTTCTTAGAGCTCAATCAGAATTTCACGAGCTTGTCGTTGGATGATAGCTACGTGGAACGGCGCAAGGCCCCCCTCTACTTCCAGACTCCGGGCACGGAGAGTGCCATCTACTTCGGCGCCCTGGTGCAGGTGGACAACATCCGAAGTCTGACGGATAAGAGGGTCACGCAGGTCCTGAGTGGCTTCCAGGGCTGCCTGGATTCTGTGGTCCTGAATAACAACGAGCTGCCCCTACAGAACAAACGCAGCAGCTTTGCTGAGGTGGTGGGGCTCACGGAGCTCAAGCTCGGATGTGTCCTGTACCCAGATGCCTGCGAACGCAATCCCTGCCAGAACGGAGGGAGCTGCGCCAGCCTGCCATCTGGCGGTGAGTGCCTCTCCCTGCAGCCCAGCTCCGCTCCCCTCCTTTTCCCATTCAGTCAGTGGCTGCCCAGCCACGAACCCCTTTCATCTTGGGACCCCGTTAGAAATGCGCCTTTTTAGGTGGCGCCATAACCCACGGCAAAGGGAAGATTATGCAAACCCCCGATTCCCACTGGGCTCTCCCATCCTGCTTAGGTAGGACCCGGGGCTTTACAATTAGGGGAAGACTTCTCTTTGTAGCGTTACAGGTAAGAAGCAAAGGTGAGAAAGCTCCATCTTCCTTGGGTGAGCCCCCAGACTCTTACATGCTTAGTGACTGTATGGGATCACAGATTTAAAATAGAAGGAACTGGAGAGGCCATTGAGTCCAATCCCCTGTTGTGGAAACGAGAAAATGAAAGCCTGCAATCACATGATGGCAGAACCAAATTTGAACCCAAGACCTCCCTTTTTTTGGATTTTATTGCTGCGGTCTGCATCAACCCTGCAGGAATTGCTTTAGTAGAGAAGGTCATAAACAGTAATCATACCCGCACGTTGTCCTCCTTCTCTGTCTCTTTCTCTCTCTTTCTTTCCTCTTTCTCTCTCTCTCTGTTTTTCTATCTCTCTTTTCTCTCTTCTGTCTCTATCTTTCTGTTTCTGTCTCTCCCGTGTGTATCTCTCTGGCTCTATCTCTCTCTGTTTTTCTGTCTCTCTCTATTTTTGTATGTGTGTCTCTATGTTTGACTGCCTGTCTTTCTCTCTCAAATAAGAAGAAAGACATCAAGAAAGGGAAGGAAATAATTTGGGAGGAGATGTAGCAGCAAAACATTTGTAGATGTTTTTTGTTTTTGAGAAATTTACTGAAGTCCCAGGGTATAAAGATGAAACAACTGCTTGACTTTCCTTGGATGAGGGAATCTGAGTTAACAGTAAACTAAGTCAAGCATCCATCCTTCTCTAAGGCAGCTGGGCATGGGAGCAGCTCTCGCCATTGATTTTCCTCCAGGCCATTTGCAGGATCACTCCACAGCCATGTGATTAGTAAATTTAAACCTTTCTCACAAATCACTTATAGGCTCCACAGTGTGCATTACAATCGAATACTCAGGAAGCCCAACTCCCAATTTAGAGTCCATCTTATTATTAGACTGGTATAAAGTGTCTATGAGATGATGCACTGCAGAAATACAGACACCAAAGTTATTTAGACTTGCATATGTTACTGCCACAATGAGGGCCAAATACCCTAGGGGGATATTTCTGCTGTCTCAGTTTAAGAAATCTATTTGCCATTTTTACTGTCTCAGCAGTATATGTAAATAAAGGGTTGTTATAGTGCCATAATTCTCAAATGATGGGCACTAACTATACTTCAGTAGTTCTATAAACCAGCCCATTATGACAAGTCATGGCCAGTTTTTCACCAGGCAAAACAATTCTGCTAGTGTGAGCCATCTACGATATAAAAAAGGAGCATATAATTAAATCGGGTTGAAATAGAACTCCACTCCATGTCAAATGCTAGTTACACAACCACAAATTGTAATATACTTTTAACGATGGCAGGACATTGTGTTGGCTGGCATTGCTACCAGAACCCACAGTGGGTTTCTTTAAAAAAAAATAATAATAACAAGAAGAAGACTAATAAGCCTTGACTTCAATCTTACCCTTATATTTTATTATTCTCTTAACAATATTGCTACTAATTTTTTTTCTAGATGATAAGTAGTCAGTTCTTATCTTCTTTATGCACAAGAGAATTGACTTTCTCCTAAGAATAGAACTTCAGCTAGGTAGTAAAGTGGATAGAGGAGCCCCAGGTTAAGGACCCCTATTCTGGGGCTTCTTTCTCTTCTACTTAGATTGAGGGGGTTTTGCTAGATGGCCCTTGGGATTTCTTTCATTACTAAATCAATGATACTTTTCAACTATAAATCCTGTTATCACACATAGCCAAATTGGACAAAAGTGGGAGAGTAGTGACTTGCCTTCAAGCAGTCAACGGTCAGCAACCATTTATATTTGTTTACTATACACCAAAAACTCATGGATGCTACAAATTAAGTAAAAAATGTCACTGCCCATAGGAAGCTCACATTCTAATGGAGTAGACAACATGAAATAACTAGGTCCATACAAGATAGAGGAGAAGGCATTAATAACTGGAGGAGTTGGAAGAGATCTCCTACTGAAAGTTGGGTTTCAGCCGAGTCTTGAAGGAAGCCAGAAAGAATAAGAAGCAGAAGTGAGCAGGTGAATCCTTGGCGCCATGGTATCCATCTACATAGAATTGGGACATGGAAACAGCTCTTTGCTGTCTCTGAGCCAGTCTGGAAGGGGAAAATAAAGTGTGAGGAGACCAGAAAGGTAAGAAGGGAGTAAATGCCAAGCACAAAACTCAAGGAGAGAGTTTCTCTTGAAGCCATTCCAGTTTCTAGCATGCTGCCTGTCTTGACACCTCAATGCTTGAAGAGAGAAGAAAAAGGAGTCATATTTAAGCTTTGTCAGTTCTTTTATAGTGGAGACTTTCTGCTAAGTATGCATACCCTGTCAGCAAACACATTAAAATAGGCACAAGAACATTTCCCAGTGTTATGCACTGAAAAACGAGCCAGCAACTTATTCCTTAATTCAGACCCACGGGTACATGGCTATATAATTGCATGGTGACTTAAGATAAAACAGAATTCTTGTTCGATGTTAGCTAGAGGTAAAACAGGGAGAAGTAAAAGAAAAATGGGAGAGACCTTTTTCTGAGGAAGAAAGAAAAATCTAGTAATTTCCTCAAGGGGCTTTCCAAGGACTTGATTGGAAGAGAGGAATCCTTGCCCTACTAAACAAAAAGTGAGAGCCTGATATTTATTTAAATGTGGTTTAAATATGAAGTCTCAGCAGGAAGAAATAAGATGAGAGAACTAGAAATACGATGATCTCCATGAGCATCCTCTCATTTAAATTTTAATAATTTGACCATCTAGTTATTGTTTTTAAGTCTACATTGTTTATTCCTCCAGAATCCTGAGTATTTAATTGGTCTTCATAAATCACCAACCTTTCCCCACTCCATTGCCCAGCCTTTGTGCATCTAAAGAATGTTACAAAAGTAGATTTTTCCTGCCCTATTATTAAAAAACAATACCCCTCAATCAGTGTCTCTTCTAGAATGTTACCCTGGGACAGTATTGGGTCCCTAAAAATGAATCATAAGTAGGACACAATTGTTTTTTAAGGAGCTGCTCCCTTCCACCTCCACTGAACAAGCCTAAAATCAAGTCTTTGGCATGTAGAGCAGAGAGGCTAGAAGCTGTATACATAACCTTGGAATGAGGCACTCAGCAAGTTTGACCAGTGCTTATAAGTCTAGCTGTCCCAGCAGCTAGCCGCAGGACACATATGAAGCAGCAGCAGCCAGCAGCCAGAGCCCAGAAAGCTGGCTTGTAATAAGAACATAAATATGGCCTTTTGCTTCAGCCACAGAGGGAAAGCTCCTTCTGAGCAGAACCTCAAAATGATACGTGTTGCATAAACATGAGCTGGAAATAGCAGCATGCACTGTGGCAGGGAAATGGCTCAGAGCCAGAGTGACCTCTGCCTTCCTATCCCCACAGCCAGGGAGCATGCTGTTCAGCAGAAAACTGGCAGGGGTCTGAACAAGGAGATCTCAGTCCCCTACTCCTCTGTCCTCCCCTGACTCAGTTGTCTCCCTAAGAAGGGAAAAAGTCACTGGCGAAGTTTCAGTTTTAGTAAGTGGGCCCAGTAAAGCAATCCCAATGGAAGAAGCAGACTCCAGGGCAGTTAGTTGCACATGAGTCTGGATGCCTAATTCTTGCTATTCAGCTAAGGCTGAAATATGGGTGAATTGGGCAGATTTTTGTCTTTTTTAGGCATATTAATGCTCTTTTTTGTTCACAATGCTATAATGTTGCACTGACTGCTCCACCTTTGCAATGAATGAATGAAAAAGCATTGTTATAAATAAGTACAATCAAGCAAAAGAAATCCACACATTCTCCACATCTGAAAATGTACATCTCATTAAGCTCCTATTGTCTACCACTTCATTGTCAATGCTTTACCATCAAGAGTTCTGCTATCATGATTAGTCACTGCCTTGATCAGTCCTGAAGTCTTTCAGTGCAGTTTTCCTTTATGTTGTTTTGGTTGTCATGTAAGCTGTTCTCCTAGTTCTGCTGACTTTGTATCAGTTCATATCAGCCTTGCCAAGTTTCACCGATTTCTTCACATTTATCATTTCACATTGTATTATATTCATATACCTGTTTATTCAGCTACTTCCCAATTAATCAGCAGAAATTTTTCTTCCATATCTTTACTATCACAAGAAATGTTGCTATAAATATTTTTTAGTATTTGGGGAGAGTTTTGGTTCTTAAGAAATTGTTGAGTTTGTTGTTTTTCTTTTAATCTTGATTCCACTTTCTGTCACCAGACCATATTAAACCTGAGCAGACCTACAAATTTGCCAACACATAGCTTGATAAATATAATGCTTGGAGTCCTGGCAGCTGATAAGATCACTGGCAAGTTGGTAAACAGAGGAAAGAAAGTATTCTCTTTAGAATACTAAATTAAAAATTAAAAGTCAGATGTAATATTTATTTGGGGGGCAGTTTGGCATAGTGGCTAAAGAACAAGTATTAGAATCAGGAAGGTCTAGATTTAAAGCCCACTTTAAATACTAGTTTTGTGATCTTGGGCAAATCAGCATTTCTGAGCCTCAGTTTCCTTATTTGTAAGAAGGAGGTATTAATGGTGTTAACCTCATGAGGTCACTCTAATGATATCTATGAAGCATTTTATACACCTATAAACTATAAACAGGTATTTTAAAGACTGAAATGCTAGCTGAGCCAGAATTTTCTGGGTGATATTGAATATGTCACATCTTCATGCCCCTGCTAGATAATAGGAATAAGATTTTTCTATATACCCCTAACTGAGTGTTGGCCCTTCTCATGAGATATCCATGAAATCTTTCAGGTTCTTTGAAAGAACAGGTCTTGGTCTCTACACAGAACTTGAAAGAAAGGTGCTTTCCCAAGTGAAACTCACATTAGCATGGGTATGAGTATTTGTATTCCCAGCCATATAAGAGACCAGGATCCTAGATGATCATAGAGGGAAATTCATGGTTTTCCATTTTACCCAGAGATACTACCTTGAGAGTCATCTTCCCTCTCTGCATTGTTCTTAAAAATTGAAAATAAAACTGGAATGACAAATAAGAATCAGTATGGGAAGCCACTGCATGATAAGAATGATTTAGAAGAAGGAGAGAGCTTCACTGAAAAAGGAGTAGTCATAGATTAGCTATACATTTGTAGTTTCAAAAAATGCAAAAGAAAACACTGAGTTTTTAGGGTAGCTTTTCCTAATGGACTAAATTCATCGTTCATGTGTTAGGAAAAGTCTCAAGGTGACAATATTAGTAAAGCCATTAACAGACAAAACTCAAATTCTTATGCATTTTAAAATATATACACGATTACAAGTAACAGACATATATGTGTATGTGTGTACATATACATGTGTATATTGTGTGCTTTAAGTATATATGTACATACATATAGAGTTTTCAGAAGAACATGCTGGGAACTGAGGACATAAAGACTCCTCATGTTTAGTTCCCTCACATTTCACAAACAGCTTCCAATTCCTCAGAAAACTGTTGGGAGGAGAGGCCCCATTTGCATTATGTGAGATGTGAGCCAGTTAGCACACACAGCGAAAGTTCCAGGTCTCCCTTTAGTGTGCTTTCATTTTGTAGGGTTTACATGGCTTTTGAATTTAGTCCCTCTTTGTATTTGAAAAGAAACAAGGGAAAAAATGATCAGAGTAATTAAAAGTTGAAATGGCCTAACTAATCATGAGGCCATCTGTGTCAGTGTGAGCTTGTTCCCCGGGCACACTGTCTGCTTTATCCAGACTTGTGTTCAGTGTCCCAAGTGATACTTCTGCTACCACTTTCCTTAGAAGACTAATTAATAGTCTCACTGACAGGAGGGTTTTTCCCCTTGACATTCAACCTAAAATTAAAGAGGGAAAATCTTTGCAGATTCCCATTGTTTAGTATATGAGAGAGTCTATTTTAGATTTGAGATTTATCTCAAGATAGCCCTTCTCAGCTATGGAAGCATTGACATAAAATGTTTAGATTTTTTTTTTTTCCAAGCAAATGCCTTAGTTGATTTCCATCTTTAGAATTAAATTATTTGTTGCATTTGGCATTTTTTTCCCATTTTTGTGACAGAGAGTGTATGTGTATATGTATGTGTGTATGTGTATACACATGGATCAAAACAGCCAGAAATTCCCAAAATGATTCAACCATTTCCTACCGAGACAAAATCAAATAGAGGCTTGAAGCTACAACCTAAATAAATCAGACCAAAGAAACTGCTGATGTCTTGGAAGAAGGACAGATAAGTTATCCCAATTCTCTCTGCATCCTATGTCTACCAGAACATTGCTGATCCTAGCCCATGCAGATATATTATGGCATTTTATGAATTTTGAAAATGTTTTCTTTGTACAAAGAAAGGGTCCATGTGGGCACAGATTTCCACAGACACTTATAACTCCTGTGAATGGATTTTTAAGATAGGGGTTTGGGGAAATATGCTTTTCATTTTGTCAGGATTCAGTGAAACAAGTTTAGGAAATGATTATTTCATTTCCCTAAACCCTAACAGTAATTAGTAAGGAGTGCATGTTCAGAGTATTCCCTTACACCCCTTCATTCTAGGAGAAACATAGGGTTTTCTTTCAGTCATATTTCTACTTTGTATTTACAAAAGGGGAATGAACTAGTTGTAGTCAAATAAAGCCTGAGCATCTCTTGACATTCTTTTTCCTATTCTGGTGTCTCATATTGACATATTGTGGCACCTGGGAATAACATGGAGCAACCTTGCTGGGTTTTCTTATCATTGTGGTTATTTAATGTTTATTTAGCACCCACGTGGCTTGTCCAGGTTGGGCTATCTCATTGCTTCTTAGCCCAGTCTACTGTGAGCTAAGGGAATTAACTAATTCACTTCCCTGGGGATCCATGATAAGTAAGTAAGGAAAAGCTGAGCAAACAGCAAATGTGGCTTGTCACTGTCAGTGCAGAATGGTAGAATCTTCCCCCTGGCACCAGGAGCAAGATGGCTCTAGAGCCACACCATGCAAGGAAGCCATTGGGGCCGTGGAACTGAATTTTCTATTGCTGAATAGCAGAATCTAGACTTTTAGAAACTGATCATACTGCTTCATGATTATCTGTATTCTTCTAGTCAAATAGTAGAACAAAAACATCTCCCTTTGTTTTTGTTTTCCTTTTTTTAAAAGAAAACAACATGATATTATGATAATACTAAGAGACAGCACTATAAAATAGTAGTGCATTAAGGTTTGCAAAGCATTTTGCATATATCCTCTCATTTAATCACATTGGGGTAACTAGGTATCTCTCTATATACAGGTCTATATGTATGTATGCATATGGTGCCTTATAAAGTATGTATATATAAAGCATGAATATACATACATATATGTGTGTATATGATGCCTTATAAAGTCACTCCATGTATGTCTATGTATAGTCTTTCTATATCTGTATCTATATCTTCATATACATATTTATGTTTTATGTATTATACACACAAGACTACACATACACATATGTCTATGTGATATATAAAAATAAACACATATTTATATTTACATGTATATAATGCCTTAAATGAAAAGCTCCTCATAATTTTGTAAAATTTTTCCTCTCTCTAAAAGGCCTTCTCCCTCCCTCTTTGCCTTTCGAATTCCTACATATCCTTTAAAATTCAGCTTAAATATCATCTCTGGGATGATGAAGGGAAACCTTTTCCGATCCCCCAGCAGGAAGTAATCTTTCCCCTGTGTGTCTCATCACTGTGGAATGAATATGTGTGTGAGCATGTATGTGTGTGAGTGTGTTTCTTTCTGTTCTTATCTGTCTCAGCTCCCTCCTAATTTGTGCGTTGCCAAAGAATTCAGTAATTGCTGAATTTAATAATTTCTCCCATTCTAAGTAAACAACATCTAAGGCCCTTCAATAATTGCCTTTAACTCCTTTCAGTGAATCAGCAGTCACAAAGTTACCAAAAGAAATCATCCAGTCCAATCCCTTCATTTTATAGACGAGGAAACTAAGGTACATAGAAGTTAAATGATTTTTTGAGGTCATGGGATAAAATATTATAAAAAATATTTCTAGAATACAGACCTCCTAATTCTCAGCTCCCATATACTTTGTATTTCTGCAAGCCAGAAAGACTTCTGGGTATCACATAATTCTATACCTTCATATCAATACAACCAATCAAATACCCTGAGGCTACTTTACTGGGCATTTATTATCTGATTGACTGTTCTTTAAGTTGTTAAGACAAAGACATTTGTATGTATTGGAAAAACAAGGTACATGTGTCATAATTCACTTTTTATTTCATTTGCTTATCACATACCACTTTTCCTTCCAACACATAAAGAAATCAGAAAACTCACCTTCCCTTCAAAATTTTGTTTGTTTATTTATAATGGTTTGTTAATGCTCTTTGGATTTTACAGCCTAGCCATTTTCTGATACAATAACAATAATAACTAACATTTACATAGTACTTACTATGTGCCAAGAACCATACTAAGCACTTTACAAATATTTTCTCATTTGATCCTCACAATTACCTTGAGAGGTAAGTGCTATTATAATTATTCCCATTTTACTGAAGAAAAAACTGGGGCAAACAAGTTAAGTGACTCATCCAGAGTCATACAACTTGTTAGTATTTGAACTCAGGTCTTCTTGATTCTAGGTTCAGGGCTCTATGCGCTGTGCCACTCAGATGCCCTTGAACCTCATTTTAATAAGAAAAACCATGGAGTAAAACTGACCAACACATCTGACATTCTAAGTAACATTCTATCCCACAGCCTCCCCCTCTTTAATTAGGAGAGAAAGTAGTGTCTCATCATCTGTTCTCTAGAGCCAAGATCGATCATTACAATTAATGTTAATTTAACTTATTTTGTGTTATATTCATTTACATGAATTGTAATCACAATGTATGGTTATCCTGATTCTATTTTCTTTACTCTGAATCAGTTCATGCAGATCTTCCTAAGCTAAGCAGATGTCCTTCCTCATATTGATTTTTTTTCTGATATAGTAATGTCTCATTATACTCGTGTGACAGTTTGTCCAGCCATTCCCCAATGAACAAAGTATCTAGTTTCTAGGTTTGTTTTTTCTTTTCATGTGTGTCTGTTGTATAGTAAATAATTACATTTATTTTGAAAATGCACTTATTTCTTTTGATCACTCATTGATTGAAAACTTAATCTTAATTTTATATATATACATATTTTTATATATTTGTGTTTTAATTCCTTATACATACCAAATATCAGACTTTTGCTAAAGATATTTGATGCAAAGATTTTTATTGTCCAGTATTCTAATTCTTGTTGAATTCATTTTGTTTGTGTAAAAGTTTTTAATTTTATGTAATAAAAATTGTCTCTTTTTTTCTGTTCTACCCCTTTTCCTTGTTTGCTTAAGGATTTTCCCCTTGATCATAAATCTAACAGTTAACTTTCCATTATCTTCTAATATTTCACATTTGCTATTTGGAGTTTATTGTAATATATGATGCAAGGTGTTATTCTAAACTACTATTGAGTTTTCCCAGTGCTTCTTATTGAATTGGGAATTCTTCGCCATATACTTTACATTTTTGGATTTACCAAACACTGAGCTATTTTATTATGTTCAATTGATTCTGGGTTTGTTTCAATGATTCAATCTTCTACATTTTAGCAGGTCTAAATGATTCCTGCTTTATAATATAATTTGAAATCAGGTATTATCAGGCCCCTCCATTACCTCTTCATGATTTTCTTGGATTCTTGACTTTTTGTCCTTTCAAATGAATTCTACTGTTATTTTTCCTAGTTCTATCCAGTAAGCCCTTTGCAGTTTGATTGACATAGCAGTAAATCACCATTTCTTCTAAATTGGCATAACCCAATCATGAGTAAATGATTTAATTGTATTATTTACTTTTCTAGCATTATCTTACACAATTTATTTCAAGTATTCATGCAAAACAAGATAAATCATTTAAGCTGCAAATGAATGTCACTCATGCCTTGAGGTAAATTAGACTAATAAAAGCTTTTCTTTTTGTATAGTACTTATCCTCATTGGTCCTTACAGCCAACCTATAGAATAGCCAGAGTACAGATTCTAATCTCTATTTTATTAAGACTTGTAAAGCCCAAAGTACAGCACATTTTTCCCAATGATGCACAGTTTGTAATGAGCATAGATGGGATTGAAATCTGGCTCTTCTGACTTCAAATATGCTGCTTATCTTAACCCTGCTCCTAACTAGCTGTGTGATTTAGCGAAAATTACTTAACTTGTTGGAACCTTAGTTTTATCACCTCTCAAAGGGATAAGTTAGATCATCATAGGATCTCAGTTCCAAAATTCTAAATTTCTATGAAAGAAAAGATCTTTTCAAAAATATCATATAAAAAAGAATAAATGAATTTGCCTTCTGTGAAGTCAAAGCCTTCACTCTACTTGCTCTTCCCCCAAAAAATCTGTTTGGAGGAATAAACTAGAGAGAAAACATTAGAATTAAGTCAGCCTCTAAGTATGCCCAGCTGTGTTCATGAAATGTCCTGGTCTTTTGTTTCCCCAGGCTATCAATGTACCTGTCTCTCACAATTCACTGGAAGGAACTGTGAGTCAGAGATTACAGCCTGCTTCCCAAATCCCTGCCGGAATGGGGGGTCTTGTGACCCAATAGGAAACACCTTTATCTGCAACTGTAAAGTTGGGCTAACTGGTGTCACGTAAGTGAATCATCCTTGGTCCAGCTGCTGTCAGCTGTTTAGATGGCAAAACGTGCCTCAGGAAAGCCTGCAGTATAATTCTCTGGGGCCTACAAATTGCTAGCAACAATAATTACCATAGCTGATATTTATATGGCAGTCTAAGATTGGCAGGAGCCTTTACATCCCTGACCTCATTTGATTTTTGCAGCAAATTTGTGGAATAGTGTTTGAGATGTCTGTATTCTAGCCAAAAATAATCATTCCTTATTTATTTACATTTCCAGTTTTTAGGAATTGATGGCTATTTGGATAGAAGCTGAAGTTAAGCTTAAATTATTTTTTTCAGAGATGGGTCAAATGAATAGCATGTCTAGATTGAAATAGGATGCTCAGAATATTTGAGACATCATGATGTAATGAAAAGATCTCTGGATCTACATCAGGAAACCTGATTTAAATCTGGGCTCTGATATTGTATGAGGACATGGCAAGCTTAAAGTTCTCTCAGCCTCAGTTCCTTTACCGCTAAAATGAAGATCATTGCCTACCTCAGAAGTCCATTGTAAAGAAAGTGCCTTATAAACCTGAAAGTTATATAAAAGTGTGAATTATTATTAGTATTATAAGCACAAACCACTTTGAAATCTCCTTGATAATTCCTAAGCATCCATGTATATGTGTATAACTTATATTCTAATTATAAACCATTTTTCTGTTGTAAAGAAAGTGACTTCCAAACCTTAGTTATATAAAAGTGTAAATTATTGTTTATTATATTATAAGCACAAACCCCTTTGAAATCTCCTTGATCATTCCTGAGCATCCATATATATGTGGATAACATATTCTAATTATAAACCATTCTTTTGTAGTCATTACAGCAAACCCCCTGAGGACATATACTAGATAGCTCTCTGTTGGCCTACTTTGAATTATTATGTGTAATTCACTGTATATAATGTAATTAAAGCAATCAAATTATATTTCTTTTCATATTTCTATGATTTCAGTCCCTTATTAATTCAGACTGGCCTTTTCTCCATTTGAACCCAGTTAGTGAAATTTGACTATATAATGTCGACTTTACCAAAAACCACAGGGGATCAAGCCCTTCATATAAATAACACAACATCTGCTAAAATGGGCAAATAGAATGGGTGTGTGTGTGTGTGTGTGTGTGTGTGTGTGTGTGTAGCACACATATCCATACACAATATAAATAGATAGATAGATATAGATAAATAGATAGATAGCATCTTCTAGTAAACTATACATTCCTTGAAAGAAGGGCCTTTCTTTTTTGTCTTTAGATCCCTAAAGCCTAATATGGTGCCTTATGCTATGTGATAGACACTTAATAAATATTTGTGAGTTGAATTGTATGTTTGCTTAAGAATCATATCAAGGTAGGTATTAATATGGATCAAATTACATGAAAAAGAAAAAAATGATATAATTACTTTAAAAAAAAGTTCCTTCAGAAATGTTCCCATTCTTTGAGTGTTTTGGGGAAGGGGATTATTAAATCTAAGGCGGAAGGTGACTTTAAAAGCTCTAATGGGTCTTAGTTTCCAATAGTCACTGTTTTTTGGGGGGGATTATTTTCTTATGTTCCTAAAGGTGTGAGGAAGACATCAATGAATGCGACCGAGAAGAATGTGAAAATGGGGGTTCCTGTGTCAATGTGTTCGGCTCTTTCCTCTGTAACTGCACCCCAGGCTATGTGGGCCAGTATTGCGGGCTGCGGCCAGTGGTGGTTCCCAACATCCAAGCCGGCCACTCCTACGTTGGAAAGGAAGAACTCATTGGAATTGCCGTGGTTCTGTTTGTCATCTTTGTTTTAATTGTCTTGTTCATCATTTTCCGCAAGAAAGTCTTCCGCAAGAATTATTCCAGGAACAACATCACTCTGGTCCAGGACCCAGCCACCGCGGCACTGCTGAACAAAAGCAATGGGATTCAGTTCAAGAACCTGCGGGGAGGTGGGGACAGCCGGAACATCTACCAGGAGGTTGGCCCTCCGCAGGTCCCTGTGCGCCCAATGGCCTACACACCTTGTTTCCAGAGCGATTCTAGGAACAACCTGGACAAGATCGTCGATGGGCTCGGAGGAGAGCACCAGGAGATGACCACTTTTCATCCTGAGTCACCACGAATCTTAACTGCCAGGCGGGGAGTGGTGGTCTGCAGCGTGGCTCCCAATCTCCCAGCTGTCTCCCCTTGTCGTTCTGATTGTGATTCCATCAGGAAAAGTGTCTGGGATGCAGGAACAGAGAGTGAGTGGAAGCTGGGGGTGGTGGAGGAAATATTTGTGGGAGGTGGGCTTCCTTCCAAATCCCAGAATCACAGAAGGAGAACTTCAGAAATCATCTAGTGCATCTCCCTCCTTTCACTGACAGTTGAGCCACTAAAAGGTCGTTACACTGAATTTGAACTCAAATGGTTCCAAGTCCATACTTTTTTTCTTTTTCTATTAGCAGCTTTCTTTTAGTTTAAAAATAAACAAAAAGCTACATTTTACACACTGAACATAATTTAATCTTTTCTTGCTGAACTCTGATCATCATTGTCAAGGTCAGTGATTAAATGGCACCGTGGATGGGCCTGGTTCATTACTACAAGCCTCAGGGTCACTGATATGGGTCACAAACATTTAAACACTTAAGGAGAGAGGTATAATCCATAATTCAAGGATTGAGATAGTGTCTTGAATGTCACATTGGCTCCAATTAGATATCCAGGTAAATGGACAATAAATTAGTCAGAAAAATGGTTGAAGATGAACTTTAAGTCATCTGTCATTACAAAGGATTTTCTTTTTTCCATAGAAAAAGCCAATTCTGATTCTGATTTTACAATATGTAACCAATTTTAAATGACAAATTACTATAACACTTTATCTGGGCTTACTTACTTGTTTTGCCTAATATAGATAGTATTTTCTTAAGTAATCTTGTGGTTCTCCATGACACTGAAAAAAAACTTAAGCTTGTTGGCTTATTGGGTTCTTAATTGCATGCTGCTGTATTTGTTCCCTTGCGCAATTCTTTTTTTTTTCTTTTTTCCTTCTCCCCAGATTAGAAACAGAGAGGTCAGTAAGGATTTCTTCTAATTAAATTCACATATATGTGCAGGGTCATAGTGCTAGGTGCTTATCAGTTCCCATGAGTTCAGTTATCATCTCCATGCTGATAATTCTCAGATTTGCTCATCCAGTTCTGACTTCTCTCCTGACCTCAAGTTGTACAGCTCCAACTGCCAACTGGGCATCTTGAACCAGATTTCCCATAAACATCTGAACTTCACCATGTCCAAAACCAAACTCATTTTTTGCTTCAAAACTTCCTTTCTCTGAACTTCCCTATTACTGTCAAGAGCACCATCATCCTCTGTGTATGAGTGTTTGTGTGTGTGTGTGTCTGTCTGTCTCTCTGTTTCTCTATCTTTCTTTCTCCCTCCTCTCTCTGTCCCTGTCTTTGTCTTTGTCTTTGTCTCTGTCTCTGTCTCTCTGTTTCTCTCCCTCCTCTTTCTGTCTGTCTCTCTCTGTGTGTCTCTATCTCTTTGTCTCTCTGTCTGTCTGTTTCTGTCCCTCTGTCTCTGTCTCTCTCTCTCACCTGTCCCTCTCCCCCACTTCCTCTCTCCCTTTCTCCCCATGTCCAATCTCTTGTCATGGCTCATCAGTTTTACCCTTGTAAATCTCTCATAAACTCCTTGTTCTCTGCTCTGACACTGCCACCAATCTGATGCAGACCTTCAAGGCTCATTAAGTCTCTCCCCACTGCTGTCAAAGTGATCTTCCAAAAGCACAGGTCTAACTATGTCACTCCCTTACTCAATAAACCCCATTGGCTCCCTATCACGACCAGGATAAAATATAAAATCCTGTTAGGCATTCCAAACTTTCAAGATTTGTCCTCCCCATCTTTACAAGTCTCCTACAACTTATTCCCACTTTAGGTCAATGATAGCACCCTCTTTGTGGGTCCTCACAGAAAACTCTCCATCTCACGCCTCCAAATGGTTCTTTTCTTTGGGGAAGAGGGGTTAATTTTTGTTTTAAGTATTGGTTTTTAATTTTTTTAATTACATGTAAAATTTTTTTACATTCTTTTTTTAAATTTTGATTTCCAAATTACCTCCCTCCTTCCATTTCTCTCTCCTTAATAAAGCAAGTAATTTGATAAAGATTATACATGTTCAGTCATGCAAAACATTTTCACATTAGCTACACAGACTTAAAAAAAAGCCTCCTAAAATAATAAAGTAAAAAAAGTTTGCTTCAATTGGCATTTGTACTCATCATTTCTTTCTCTGGAGGTATATGACATTTTTCATCATAAAAGCCTTGGGAATTGTCTCCTCTAGGTGTTTTGAGTGGCTTTCCCCTGTGCTTGGAATTACCTCCATACTCATATTCACCACCATACTTTCTTGACTTCCTTCAAGTCTTTACCCAAATCCCACTTTCTCAGAACCATTAAGTTCTTTAACTTTAGTACCTTTCATCTGTTGATTATTTCTAATTGATCGGATAGATAGATAGGTAACCTTATTTGAATATAGTTGTTTCTTCCTTTCTCCCTCATTAGATTATGTGCTCTTTGAGGGCAGGAACTATCTTTTGCCATTCCTTGATTCAGAGGCACAAAGTAGACATGACTGACAGTGGGAAATTTAGAGATACATATATAATCGCTGCCCTCAAGGAACTAACAGTCTAAAAGTGGAATAAGACCCATACAGAAAAAAATAATTTTTTTCTTTGTTTTTCCTTTATTAAAGATTTTTATTTGCAAAACTTATGTATGGGTAATTCTTCAACACTGACCCTTACAAAGCTTTCTGTTACAAATTTTTCCCTAATCCCCATCCCTCCCCTAGATGGCAGGAAATCCACTGCATGTTAATTATGTTAAAATACTTGACAAATCAAATATATGTATACATAAAAAATAATAATAATTTTAATTTGTTTTACAGTTAGGTACTTAACAGAGGCAGGCATCCACAAAGTACTATGGGAAGTCCAAAGCTGAAAAATGAGATGAGCTCGGGCTGCAGCACTACATTAACCCAGGACTTAAATCAGTCAGATTGTGTTGTGTAGCACCAAGGGTGGTGTCATGTGGGTCATGAGGCCCCAAGAGTTTGTGTTAAATTAATTCAATTTGAGAATCCAAGGAAACCTATATTTTCATTTCTGCTACTAGACTGTACCACTCTTACCCCCAGGGCTCATTGTATTTCTCTTTATGGTAAAAGTAAACCTTGCATACAGCCTGCCCTTGTCAGAAACAGAGCTTAGGGGGTTTTTGGCTTTGTTTTGTTTTGTTTTCCAAAATAAGACTTCCTTCCTGGTGTTTCTTCGCTTTTAATTCGCTAGTAATTAATCCTATACCGCATCTTACTTGGGGTTTGTCTAATTGACAACAGATGCAGAAAAATAGTCCCTTCGGTGGGGACTAATTCCTGAGACCAGGAAGAAGGGTAGATATTCCTTTTATTACAAGCTTGTGGCTCTCCATACTATCACATACTGCCATGATTTAAATCTTTTTCTGATGATCATTTCTTTTCCCTCTTTAATGTGACAGGTTTATTTCCAAAATATACCTCAGGCCAAAACTCAGATTTCCCCCCAAAGTATTGTTGAATTTTTATTTAATACATTGACTTCTTTGTTAAGGGTGGTAGAGTGTGCTGGAAAGACATTCTGTAAGTGGCCAATTTGTTTTTCAGATGATGACAAGCTCAAGATATAGGTTGCTTTTATGGCTATTGTACTCCATCAAATAAGAAAATGACCCTGTGTGCCCAGGATAAATTTGTACCTAAAGGAATAAGAGAGTGTGGGGATGCAGAAAGCCTTTCTACCCCAGGTTTTGCCTTTAACAGGCACAACTTAGGAGAATTCTATAATTATGAAAGTTGGTCCTACCCTGCCCTCTAGAGGCTGCACTGAAAATCTCTTTATCTGTTGATTGAAGTTTGAATAAATGTCATGGCACTCTTGCCTATAAAATATTTATACTTCCCCCATTTTAAAAGTAATCTTGTTTAATCTCCTGTTGACACCACATCAGTTCATGTAAATGATTTAAATGAACCCTGAATGGCAAAAAGCAAGCCAGCTGCTTTACTCCGGTCTCAGACTTCACTTAACTACAGTACTTTGAGGACAGAGCATCCACTTTTGGTTGTCAGCTATTTGGAAGCTCATTTACCCTGAGTTTCAAATCCATAATGCAAATCACATGACTGATAGACCTTTATACCCAATAGCACAATCAATTTTCTCCTTTGGAAGTAAATTGTTTCTTTGACCAAATGAAAATAGCAGAGGGGAAAGGACCTGAAAAATAAAAATGAACTCTGGGAGTGGCAGGGATTGATACATGGACAGAATAAACCATTTTGTTTTCTCTTTTTCCTGTCATGGAAGACAAAGGTGTGGATGATGCCGAAGAAGTGACCTGTTTTGTGGGAAGTAATAAAGGCAGCAACTCGGAAGTTCAGTCCCTCAGCTCTTTCCAGTCTGACTCTGGAGATGATAACGGTAAGAAATCTCCAAGTTCACTTCTTAGAACTCTTAAGAGAAGGACTTTTAACCCAGCAAGTGTCCTCTAAATCTCCATCAGTTAACTCCCTGGTGAGGGAAAAGGGATCTCTGCCTCCTTGGTATTTAAAGACTAAGTCTTTTTGGATATCATTATTCTCTTTACTAGATAGTAGAATTTGGTTTGTTCTTTTTTTAATTGGTTTTATCTCCCATTTCAGCATGTATTTTGCCTTCTTCATTTAGCTTCATTCTGAGTTGAAGCCTGCTACCATGATCCCCATGTAGATGGGCTTTTAAATGTTGAGAAACCTATTCATTTCATAACTGGAACAAGGCCATCTCCACATTCTACCTACACTCTGAGGTACCATCAATGGGAGAAGGACCAATTTAAACAAGTTGATTTCAATTTATATTGTATACAAATTATATAAATATGCTTATATAATTGTATATTTTATTTATCATATATTATATTCAATTTATATTGCCAATATTGTGGCCCTACTGTGTTTATTCATCCTACATTTAAAGAGAAATAGATAAATAAAAATATCTTTTTTCTCAGTGCTGAGGTGATGAGGGTGGCCAGGTCAGGGCTTACTTAAACCCATCAATTTTGAATTGAAGAGAGCCAATTTCTTCAATAGAAAAATCATCTTAATCACATCACGCACCTACTTTCCCAAGCCTAGTTGTTCTGGGTTAGACATATGAGGAAAGGGGTGAGATATTGTCATGGGACATAAAAGCCATATGTAGATAAATATAGAATAAAATATATGTATAGTTCCATGAGAGAAGTGTATACAAAATGGCATCAGAATTCAAAAGAAGGAACTTATATATGGCTAAGGGTATAGGTTCCCTGAGCTGTGTAATGGAGAGTAGAAACTTGTTTTCTGTCCCATAAAAGAAGAAAAAAAGGTGAGATAAGACCTCTCTATATTATATATATATATAACATATATAATAAATATTTGTTAGAAGGAATTGGTTCCTTCTCTTTTCAATGGGAAACTTGGAAGGAAAGAAAATACTTTTTTGTTTATTAAAAAAAATTAAAAGATACATCATAAAAGCATTTTACCATATATAATTAGATTTGGAATCATATAAGGAGGCTTGAAATATTATTCTCAAGATATTACACCACTCCCCAGCATCCATCTGTGAAGACAGCATATTCAACATGATGAATATATTTTGAAGCAACAGCTATATTTCCCCAGGCTTTAAAAAGTCTGAAAGCCTAAAAATCCAACTACACCTCAAGCAACAGTCCAACTACTGCTATTAGAAGTGTGTGTCCCCAACATAACTAATATGGTAAAATATTTTGCATTATTCAATATGTATAACCTATAATAAATTGTTTATCATCGCAGGAAGGGGAAAGATAAAAAAAGGAGGGAGAGAATTTGGAAGTCAAATTTTTTTTTAATTGAATGGTAAAAATTATCTTTATATGTAATTAGGGAAAAAATAAAATATTGTTTTAAAAAAATACGTTACATATGACACTACAACTTGAGAACTATGTAGAAACCCTTAAGGGGCTTGAGTACCTGTGATAAGCTGTGTGATAAAGGAGCATTTGCTCTTATGTTGGTACAATGCATCATAGCCAAAGTGAGGTTTTTATGGGTTTAAGCACCTTCCTGGCTTCAGTGATTAAATGAACCCTGAATGGCAGAGTAAGCCAGCTGCTTTACTCCAGTCTCACTCTGCACTGCACTACTTTGAGGATGAGCATCTATTTTTGGCTGCAAGCTGTTTAGAAACTTCATCACCCCAGCTGCAAAAAAAAAAATGTTTTATAGAATACCTAGGACTAATTTTAGAATTGATATTCTGTGCATTTCTACTGTTAAGAGCATCCCAATGGCATTTAGGATGATGTTGACAATTCCCCACCACTATCACCATCCCTACTCAACCATTAACTTCCAAGATAACTAGCAACTTATAAGCAGTTCATAATAGGATGCTTAGCCATCTGAACTCCATTGCATAAAAAGAATTATATTTAAGAAACAGAGAAATGTATTTCATGAGGAGGGAGCATCAGTTCTGAAGTTGGTACTGAATGTTCTAAATAATCAAAACATCCTTTTTCTCAATGCTGAGGTGATGAGGGTGGCCAAGTCAATACTTACTTAAACCTGCCAATTTTGAATCAAAGAGAGCCAATTCCTTTAATAGAAAGTCATTTCAATCTAGTCATGTAACTACTACCTACTTTCCCAAGACTGGTTGTTCTGGGTTAGACAAACGAGGAAAAGGGTGAAATATTGTCATCCTGCCTCCAATTCTCAATAGCTATAAGTAACATTCAAGGATGGCTAAGCATTCAACCTCCCTATTGCACCCCTAGCTTGGCTCTGCCAGGCAAAGAAAATATGGCCATCTCTTCGTGGTACATTTAGTGCTTCAAATTAAGCATTCTCATTCCATTCTGAAGTCTATCAGATATTGTTCCATAGAGTTTTTGGGAAATGGACTCTGCACTTAGTCACATCAACAGAAAACACTTGGGATAACTATAAATCAGTTATTTCCTTATCAAACCTTAATTATTATAGAAGCCACACATACCTTCGTCACAAAAGGTACTGGTACATGAGCAAAACATTTGGCATTAAGAGATTAAGCCTTCTCATAAGAAACCTGACTGATTCAGATAGAACCACCTAATAAATTAATTGCCTTCTTCCAAGGTTCATTAGAGAGTTACTAAAGAGAAATTAGTATGAAGTAAGAGAGGTACTAGCTTCTTAAATTTATTTAGTTGGTATTGCTGATGTGAATTTACAACATGTATTAACTGGTGAATGGGAGCAGATAATATGGTATAATGAGGACAGACTTTGGTGTCAGAGACACATGAGTTCAAACACACTTCTGACACATATTGACTGTGTGACTATGGGCAAATCACTTAAATTTGGTACCCCCAGAAATGTTTAAAACTATAAAATTAAGGGTATTTTTTTACATCTGCTGTGATTCTCACTAGAAGTTCTTAATTTGACAAAATCACATATCCACATAACTAATTTATTAGTTATACGCCTTTTGGTAGGTTTGACTTAGAATTTGTCATTATTTTCCATTCAATCCAAAAATCAATGCTACCCAAAGTAAGGTATCCATTGAAATACTGCCTTAATAAATCGTATGGAATTTTTTATTGTGTTTGTACAGTATAATATAATCAAATGTGCATATACATGTATATTGGTTGAGAAAGTAATATATGTTTAAAATACTAACCTAAAGCTATCCTTTCCTTCCCTTGTCTGCTTTCCCTCTCCCACAAGCTTCCATAGTGACTGTCATTCAGCTTGTCAACAATGTAGTTGACACTATAGAAAATGAAGGTATTTACATTTTTTTTCTGTAACATGTCTTTTTTTATCAAGCTATCTTTCTTTGAAATTTAGTAACCTCTCATTACTTTGGATTAGATCCAGTATTACCGGTTAAGGATAGAATGAGGCATCAGGGACCATTGGCTCCAAGGGCTCATTAGTTTCATGCCATTCATTGGTATGAAATTCCTTGGAGACAATTTTAAGTATTTTTTAAAAGAAAGTGAATCTCATCATCTGAAATATTCTCTATGTCCTCTATAAATGATTACTTTCTTTGAAAAGAATACCTAAATCATTATGATTCTACAAACATTTTTAAATCTTGGGATTAAATAGTAGAGCTTCCAATGCTTCATACTGCTGGAGCAGGCCTGTATTTAGATATGTGACCTGGTTTTTGTTTCTTTTTCTTAAAGTCACTCAGCAGTTGTGATGCCTTTAATGGAAATTAAATGAATAAATTAGTTGTTTACTTTCCCACTTTGAACACTGTTGAAAACAGAGCCCTTCTCAAAGTCAGATAGAAAACAGATCTCAGTATCAAGTTCTGCTCGGATACATCCTGGCTACATGCTCTGGATAACTCTTGAATTCTCTAAGTTACAAAGTTTGAATGGATAGAGAAAGTTTCCTTACCAGTAATTTGCCAATGAAATCACAGACTTGGACCAAAATTCAAAATTTTAATCAGTTACCTTAAAAAAGGAAACTGTGGAAGTGGGAACACCAGAGTTGGTAAAAGTGTAATTAGCAGAAAAATTGGTGAAAGTGTAATTATTTGCTTCGAAGGCTCATCCCATAGATTAATGTGAAGGTTAGGTTACATCAGGGAGCTCTTACTGTCCAGAGCTAGCTCTCCATGCCCTACAGGCCTGCGTATTGATGGAGCTCGCTCATCTCCCACTTTTGTGGCTTAGGAGGGGA